>CM060676.1:93132985-93437362 GCA_030686995.1 Artemisia argyi
ATCTTTAATCAAAAAATATAACAAGAGTTTGATTTTCCTAACTGAACATACCATAAGCATTTGATATTTCATTAGTATTAATATTGTAAGACAATCTAACAATATTTAAGATAACCATATTCCTCTTGGCTTGTCTATTTACCAACTAATTCATTTTAGTGGTATAATAATTTTTTTCAAGCCAATTACATGCTTTATAACACAAGTACTTTTACAAAGTCACTTCATGTCCATGTCCCTTCAAGAAAATATAAACTGCTATAATCCCACTATACGTTATAAGTCATTTAATAATTCAATGACTTCATATATATGTCTTAATTAAAAAAATAACAAGATAACGTCTTACTTTATTATAAGTCTTGTAACAATTAAAAGACTTTATGTTTATATCTTTACAATGAAACATAAACATGTTTAACTAAAGTAATTATGAACACCATCTTTTGGTTTCAATAGTAATTTTAAGTTAATTTATTACTTCACAATAATGTACACAACATTATTTCTTCATTTATTTATGTCATTCAATGAACACATAAATATTTAGATTGAAGTAGCATTAGATTACTTTAATAATTTATGTCATTCCATGAATTCATAAATATATAAATTAAAGTAGTCTTGATATCATATTGACACATGTTCTAATAGGTATCTAATTTAGAAACTGCAAATTCTCATAGTTCCAATACATCAGTTGATCTGCTAGTAATGAAAATATGAAATTCACCTTGTTGTTGCAATCAAGCTAAGCTCTCACATAACATAAATTGTAACACCAAGTGTTTCTTGAATTAGATTAGTATAATTCATATTAGACCGTTATTCTCTTACCTTGCAGTCGAAAGAATTCGTTAAATCATATCTTTATGAGTTGTTTCTTGCACACATTAAAGATAACGTTTCTCCCACTTGTGCATGGAACAACCTCATATAGTTGATAAACAACACGCCATGCATTTGTTTATGTGATTAATATGATCGTGTCATAGATTTTAGCATAACAAGTAGTTATAGAACAACAATGTCTAGTAAGGAAATGTACAAGACTATCCTTAAAAGTATGAGTGTCTACACTTGGGAAATAATTATCTTTAGCTACCAAGATGTCAAAGCTTGTAACTCCCACCGAATTAAAGATCATTACAATAATTCCTTATTCAGTAATAAGTACACAATACTCCCACTGAATTTGATAATATAGTAAATGTTTCATATCTAGTGAAAGAAAATAGTGTGCTTTTAACTTTCCTACACCTTTGAATGTCCATACGTAACAATTACTTATGCACTAAAGAGTGTATCCTACTATGTAAATGATGGACTATCCAGCAAATGCTATCAACTTGAAAAATTGGCATGCAATTTCTTCCTTAATAGGTCTACCATCCTACAATGTATGTAGCACCTTTAAAATAGTCAAAACAACTAGTTTGTTTTTAAACATTTTGCGGTAATTAGTCTAGCCTCTAATTATAATAACTCATAAAATGTCATACATAATTTTCTGTTAACCAAATATCATATTTGTTACTAAGAATTTAATCACCGAATGAGGATGATGAAATCCTTATGGAAAATATTCGCAATTTTCTTAACTATTAAAAATTTGCTATGAGTTATATTAGAATTTAGACATATCTAATATTCCTATTATCCGTTTCATTCATGAAAAGAAATAGGATTGTATCTCACTCTTCTTTCATAGAAAGGAGACTTCTTTTGTCTTTTAAGTAAATTATTCTTAATCAAACATTTGTTTGAAAATAGAACGGGATCAATTTACCAAAGCCCAAAGTGCGTTTACGGTTTCAATGTTGCATTAATACATTAAAACGAATTAAAAATTCAATTTCAGTATTTTTGATAATTAGGTCTTTAAGAAAATAAAATACCCATTGGTAAATATATTCATATAAACCATAGTATTTTCTTAAAGCAAGGATCCAAATTGACATAGTACAGTTACATCAGTTGATCTGCTAGTAATGATAGTATTCAACAAGGTAATTGTCGAAAAATAATTGCCAATATCATATTGCAATTCCTAGATCATTATGGGATTTACTTTCACAAAAATTTTGCAAAGTAAGCATGTTTCATCCCCATCTAATGCCTTGAGTCCAAGCTCTCACTTACTACTCAATTTAAGTCGTCTAACTTAAAAACTGCAAACTCATAAATCCATTACATCAGTTGATCTGCTAGCAATGAAATTATGAAATTTACCTCTCCATTGCAATCTAGCCAAGCTCTCACATGACGCAAACTAGAACTTCAAGTGTTCTTAATTAGATGGCATTTGACTTAATTTTATAAGGGTATAAATTTTGACGTATGAACAAAATAATGTATGAAGAAGCATGCATACAACATCATAACATTGGTTTTATAAAACAATTTTATTACCAATTAACTAAGAGTAAAATAGAAAGGTTTTGATTGAGGTATCGGGTTCACCAATTAAAGAACTACCAACAATTATCGTCCACTTATATCGTACTTTTGCATAAGCCATAAGGCTTAGTGTTTTGGATAATCATTGTGGAATTGTCGTGAATTCACCATTAAGATGACAGTGTACGTAATATAGTGATATAGGTAAGTCTAGATCGGCACACAAGTGGTTGTAGAGAACCGGTAGGTGCATGGTCTTTAAAAGCCCCTCTCTACAAGCACATTGTATGGCGACTTTTGGTCCGCCTTTTGCACACTATGTACAAAAACATCAATCAACCAATCCTTTGAAATTTAAACTCTTAAAACCAAAAAACTTTCGCCATTTATTTAGTCCATATTATTTTTCTATTCAAAATTACCCTTTCTCGTTTATAAACATGTCTCACATAATAATAAACAAAAAACAAGTAATACATAATAAAAAATAAAACAACCAAATAAAAATATACATAACATGACAATTAAATATATATAAACAGTTAGCCACATGCAAATTTTATTCAATAGTCCTATTAATAATCAATCTAGGTGTATAACGCATTTATTCAATTAGGGCTTTCTTCTTCAAAGAAAAAAGATCCACATACATCGATAAATCGATTGCGTAAGCCAAAACTAAACAAACACCACATAGCACGTAATTGATTACTTAATATTGGAGTCTTCCCCAATTCGTCATCTATTAATAAATTTACATGTTTCGATATAACTTAACATTTAATTAATATATACAATTTAAACTATGTAAATCATCACACAATTAAATCCATGCAAATATGCATTTTTCATGGATTATGCTTAACAATTAACATATTGCACAAATATCGTTTACTAAAACGCATAACCAATTACATGACATCCTAGGGTTTCTAATCATATTAAAAATCAAAATCAAAACCTTAAAAAATAAATTGGGGAAATCGACCCATTAAAAAAATTAGGGTTATGATAATGAAAACCCTAGAAAAATGTAATTAAACGAATCAAAATTCAATTTTTATGCGTTTCAATAATTAATTACACATTATAACGGCTCATGATGCCACTGTTGGAATTATAATATCATGACATGCATATAAATAAACCAATAACATTAAGTAAGCATAGCGGAAGCAATTATAACAAGACCATATAATATGTAATTAATTAATCAAATATAAATAGTAAACATACCGTAGTGATTCTAGCCCGAACAAGAATCAAATGATGCAAATCTTCAACTCAAGAACCCTACTTAGGGTTTATGTGGATTCAAAGAATAAATCCAAGAAACAAACAATGATGTGTTTGAATCACGATCTTGTACAGACGTACTACTTCAAGTAAACGTTTATGCAAGTAAAACAAACACAAACACTAGAGAATCACAAAGTTTTGACTCCCTTAAACCTTAATAGGGTGTCGAAATTTTTCGAGGAGAAGAGGAGAGAAAAACACACACAAGATTATGTGTTCAAGTTGTGAGAAAACCATGAATCCTTGTGTGTTTATATAGGATAGAAAACTTGGAGTAAAAGACACACCAAGAGATGTGGGATCCCCTTGGCCGATCAGCCCATGCTGTAACACCCCCAAAATATCGCAGCGGAAGACTGTGTCATAGGGGTGCTACTTCATAATACAAAGTACAAGGTATAGAAAACGAACTCTAAATGAGACGTTTTGAAAAGTGACCATTCGATTAATAAATTCCGAAATACAAACTTGAGTTCCATAATACAATACATAAGAGTTTTAAGACGAATCGAATGGTAAAGATAAAAGCATAAGTCTTCAAAACATGCCAAGCGACTCTATGCTCCATGCAACAACTATCACCTTACAGACCTGAGATAAACATGCTAAAGTGTCAACACAATGGTTGGTGAGTTCATAGAGTTTGTCTTAAAATAGTTGAAAAGCCTTAAGGAATGTTCACACAGCAAAGGCATTGAGAATCCACTCAGTTGCAAGTCCCGCCATAAGAGACTTGCAACCTGTGTGTTCACAACCCACTGCTAATATATATGGTATAATAAAGACATGTATAAGTTCATCAAAACAGTTTAGCAATTAGTCGTGAGTCTACACTTCATCTCCGAAGACCTCACGTTTATGATGTATCCAACATTCGCAAATGTTAGGATGTATCAATAGCCTCAATGGTCATCCAACAACTTAATTTGGAGCCATCGGAAGTCTCAATGGTCATCCAGCAACTAAATCTGGAGCCACTGGAAGTCTCACAATTAAATATAACGCAATCATGTAGATATGAAATCAAGTATAATGCGATCAAGTATAAGACAATCAAGTGTAACACAATCAAATATAAACAATCAAGTATAAATGTTTTGAGTATTTGTACAAGTAAGCAAGTAGTTGAGCATGTATCCCCCCCAAGAGTTAAAACAAGTATGAAAAGAGTTGGGGCTATGACTCACCTTAAGCTTAAGTGATGTGAAATCAAAATGGTAGTCGAATCGTGAAAGTCTCTAAGAGCAGCTTATAATAGAACGTTGTGACTTAGGTTTGGAGTAACGTCTAAGAATACGAAGAATTGCCTATATATGTCTTACATAATGTTCATGATGTAGTACTTAGTATATAGCGTAAGTCTTTGAATATAAATGGTTTATGAAACTTGTATAAGTTGTATATCTCTTACTACCGTTCGGGCCGACATAATTCAGAAGTCATGGAGTAAACGTTCGAGGAGCCAGGACACTTTAATTCGTAAATCCACAACTCATCTCAACGGCTTACTTAATGAACTCCTCACATGAGGCTCCCTACTATTGTAGTATTTGATAACAAATGTATAAGTTTTGATCCGAAAAGTTACATGTCCAATATTTGAATAAACTTAGGAAAGTCTATTTGTACATGAAGATTGTTATTAGGGTAAGTTTATTATAACTTGTATCTCATGGTACTTTAGGTGGAGTAGATCCAAATTGTTTGTTCAAGTTATCGTCAACTCCTTGTTTCATGTTTTCGCCTAAGTAAGTTTATATGGTCATTTAGTCATGGCTTCGCCGTGACCTTGGTCATTTTTCCATGGTCTTGAGACTCAACCTTGGCTTTAGCCATGGTTTTGGTCTTGGCTTTAGGTCATTAGACCTCTTGGTCTTAGTAAATCATAACTATAATATAGTGACTTTGGTCTAAAATGGGTTGTTAAGAATTTGAAGAAAATTATCACTCGGAAAGCGTTTTCAGGGCTCGAGCTTCTTTGAACCTGAACGAAAACGTTGTTCCGGACAACTTTCGTGTTTTAACTTTTTGATGAATCGGACCAGAAGGGTGACTTTCAAAGTTATACTATTTTGACTCGGGTACTCGTTTTGGGTGATTCAAATTGCTATGTTTTCCTTGTTAAGTCCTCTTTAACAGTAAGTAAGTGTCAAATATCAAAGTTATACTATTTTGGTCATGGTTCTCCATAAAAATCACTAGTTTGCTTGTTTACTTGTCATAAGTTAACATATGTATACCAATACTTGTTTTATCCATTTTTAAACATCATGAACACAATAACAAGAACATATATAGCATGTAAGGAACACAAAGAGCATGAAAATGATAATTAAGCAAGAAAGTATGTTAGGGTTTGCTTACAACTTGAGGCTTTCTAAAAGAAAGGTATGTAACTAGTAAGGTACGGACTTTGATAGACTTAAGCTTCACCCTTTGCAATCTATGATAAACCGAGGTTATTTGAAGATTATAACGACGCCTTCTTGAAGTCCAAAGCTATTTGAAGATTATAACGCCGTCTTTTTGGAGACTTTAAAGTTATAACAACTTTTCTTAGAAAATTTCCAAGATTGAAGATCAAACACTAGTTTTCTTTCAAAAACTAGTTAACTTTCTTACAAAATATAAGAAAAGTGCCTTAGGTTTTAGGACTTGAAGGTTATAAGAAGGTGTGGTGCAAGTTTTCTATGTGTTTTAGCTTGGTATTTATAGGGTAGGAAAAATAGTTAACCATATATTGGGTTAGAAATTAACCATGGTTAGTTTTAGACACTTGTAACTATCCTAGAGATCAATGGTTAAGATTTAACCACCTATGGTGACTCCCCCCCCCCAATATTGGCGGTTTCAAAGGGGATAAGGTGACTAGATGATGACTCTTGGTGTTATCTTGCTTAGTTTGTGCATTTTGACTCCGTAAAAAGCTAACCGTAAATGATTAAGCCTCAAAACGTAAAACCGGGTATCGTAAAAATATGAAACTTGAAAGTATTGTTAAACATGTCAATATAGTCCATAATAAAATATAAAATGAGTGGTAGGATCTACCGGGTGCTAAAACCCTGCTAAAAACTGGAAACACGGGTCTAAAACGCGCAATTCGCGTAAAACGCTGAACTGAAAAACGTAAAATTCCAAAACTTTTGGAATTGTCATAAAATGATAGAAAATCATATTTCTATTGTTTATAATGTTTTATGGATATATCGGGATGCTGGAAAGACGTTTAAACCTAAAAGTAAATCTCGGACACGGCTTTGTGATTTTTGCAGAAATGATCCGACGAGCGTCAAATTCTCGGATTATCGTTAAAATAGTTTAACTTACGAGAATATGAAATAAAAATTTCTGAGATGAATAGTGAAAAGTGAATAGTAAAAAGTGAATAGTAAAATTTTCCGGGAATAGTAATTAATCTGAAAATGCGAATTGTTACAGTCTCTACCCCCTTCAGGAAACTTCGTCCCGAAGTTTAGTGTGTCTAGGTCTCTTATCTTAATAGCGGCATAATAAATCTAGATTTTAGAATAAAATAATATGGTAGGATAAGGTACGTACCCGTTACGCATTGCGGGCTTCCTTAGCACCCAAATAGTATGCTCGACACCGAGGTGGACTAACATTGTATTCACGGTTTGGGTTATTTTCTTCAAGCATTACGGCTAGAGTTGGGTTATCTAGCACTTGTCTCTGTGCCCTATTTAACTTAGGACAAGTATCTCGGAAGTGGTTTGGGCTGTTGCACTCAAAGCATGTCTTTTGGTTGTTTCTTATATTGCCCGCATTCACCGGTGTTACTTGCCTTGCCGTTGCTTTACACTGATTTGTAAAATGGCTCTTTTGATTGCAATTAGTATTGCAATTAGTACACATTCAACAGGGCTCAGACCTCTGATGATGATAAGCACATTTATTACACTTAGGATGTGGACCTTCATACTTTCCTTGATCATAAACTGTTGCTGCAAATCCTCTTTCTCTCTTACTATCAACCATTGTACCCTTTTGTTCGCCTGATTCACCTGCTCCCTTCCTTTTATCACTAATCTTCAAAGTTCCATTCCTAACCATCTCATCTGTTAGGGTTCCTGCTCTCAATATTGCACTCTGAATTGTGGGAGGTTCGGTTGTTTTCACCATCCCACGAATCTCAGGAACAAGGCCATAGATGTACCTCTCAATCCTTTTGGATTCAGGGGTAACCAGATGAGGAACTAGTTTAGCTAGTTCATGAAACCGATCTGTGTAGGTTGCATGACCAGCCCCTACCATAGAGTGATGCCAAAACTCGTCCTCTACTTTTTGCATTTCATTAACCGGGCAGTACTCTTCCTTCAGTAGTCCCTTAAAGTCGTCCCATGTCATGCCTACAGCTGCTTCTCTAGTCCTTGCTTGAATCTGCATGTTCCACCATGTCAATGCCTTTTCAGATAGCAAGCATGCAGAATATTTCACTCTCTGGTGGATTGCACAGTTACTGATGTCAATTACTGACTCCATCTTCTCGATCCATCGTGTATATGCCAATGCACCTCCTTTGCCATTAAACTCAATTGGTTTGCATGACGTAAATTCCTTATACGTACATCCAGTCCTATGGTGGTTGTTGTTGTTGTTATTCCTTCCTCCATCATTTGTAGCGTCATTTATGCTTCCGTGGTTTCCCGAATTGTTCATGTGATTGCCAACTTGTGTGACTATAGTGGGAAGTAGGTTTTGTAGTTGTTGGGCAATAATGGTGGAGACATCTGGATTTCCACCAGCGTTACTAGGGTTACTAGTGTCGTGAGCATCTCCTCTACCTCCACGTCCACCAGTTCTTCCACTATCATTACTAGGGTTACTAGTGTCGTGAGCAGCTCCTCTACCTCCACGACCACCAGTTCTTCCACCTCTTGGTGTTGCACCACCTCGGCTAGTGCTACGAGTTACTCTCTTTGGTGCCATGATATCTACAAGGAGGGACATTTTGTCGACGTCAGATATGAGGTGATATTCCTAGACTACTTAGTCTTAAATCTTGTCAATTTGAGTCAATCGATGATTAATGTAAGCATGATCACATATGTCTACGTGAGTCGTGACGCATTTATAATTATGTTGGCCACCATAATTATAATTGCTTCCTTTCACACGTATACATATTACCAGGCACACATATCTCAACAATTGAAACTACATAATTGGGTAGACTTTCTATCATCTGCTCTTAAGTTGTGAAAGGGTAATGTAGTGTAGGTATCTAGAGAAGGTGATATGACGAAAAGGACTAGCCGCGCTTGTAGAAAGGTTTGAGTGTCGTACTAGGACATATGAACCACTTCTAGGTATTAGAATCATATAAAGTAAGTATAAGGCAAATCATCAAATCTCTACAGGAAACTAATAACCTTTATTTAACTTAATCTTATGTCTTATCAAACAAGAACTGTCACAAGATTAAGTTAATTAAACAATTATTACTTAGCTCTAAATTTTTGATGACTTGACTATTGTCTCGGGTTTCTCCTAAACAAACAATTAGCAATAAGCATATGCGCATGAAGTGTATGTAAGGCAATATAAAGAGAAGAGTCTTAATGTTTATAGCAGTTATAGTCTAGGTAGTATATGCAACCTAGTTCTCTATAACCTGGCTCTGATACCAATCTGTAACACCCCCAAAATATCGCAGCGGAAGACTGTGTCATAGGGGTGCTACTTCATAATACAAAGTACAAGGTATAGAAAACGAACTCTAAATGAGACGTTTTGAAAAGTGACCATTCGATTAATAAATTCCGAAATACAAACTTGAGTTCCATAATACAATACATAAGAGTTTTAAGACGAATCGAATGGTAAAGATAAAAGCATAAGTCTTCAAAACATGCCAAGCGACTCTATGCTCCATGCAACAGCTATCACCTTACAGACCTGAGATAAACATGCTAAAGTGTCAACACAATGGTTGGTGAGTTCATAGAGTTTGTCTTAAAATAGTTGAAAAGCCTTAAGGAATGTTCACACAGCAAAGGCATTGAGAATCCACTCAGTTGCAAGTCCCGCCATAAGAGACTTGCAACCTGTGTGTTCACAACCCACTGCTAATATATATGGTATAATAAAGACATGTTTAAGTTCATCAAAACAGTTTAGCAATTAGTCGTGAGTCTACACTTCATCTCCGAAGACCTCACGTTTATGATGTATCCAACATTTGCAAATGTTAGGATGTATCAATAGCCTCAATGGTCATCCAACAACTTAATTTGGAGCCATCGGAAGTCTCACAATTAAATATAACGCAATCATGTAGATATGAAATCAAGTATAATGCGATCAAGTATAAGACAATCAAGTGTAACACAATCAAATATAAACAATCAAGTATAAATGTTTTGAGTATTTGTACAAGTAAGCAAGTAGTTGAGCATGTATCCCCCCAAGAGTTAAAACAAGTATGAAAAGAGTAGGGGCTATGACTCACCTTAAGCTTAAGTGATGTGAAATCAAAGTGGTAGTCGAATCGTGAAAGTCTCTAAGAGCAGCCTATAATAGAACGTTGTGACTTAGGTTTGGAGTAACGTCTAAGAATACGAAGAATTGCCTATATATGTCTTGCATAATGTTCATGATGTAGTACTTAGTATATAGCGTAAGTCTTTGAATATAAATGGTTTATGAAACTTGTTTAAGTTGTATATCTCTTACTACCGTTCGGGCCGACATAATTCAGAAGTCATGGAGTAAACGTTCGAGGAGCCAGGACACATCAATTCGTAAATCCACAACTCATCTCGACGGCTTACTTAATGAACTCCTCACATGAGGCTCCCTACTATTGTAGTATTTGATAACAAATGTATAAGTTTTGATCCGAAAAGTTACATGTCCAATATTTGAATAAACTTTTTTTTTTGGGTAAAGGGGAGTAATCCTGCACCCTGGTAAAATTCATTATCCAAAAACGTTGAAGTACAAAATGACGAGGATGATTTCCCTCGCCCCCAGTCCCTTAGGACACTTACAAGACACGTATCTAAGAATGACAAACCATTCTTAAAACTAACATGCACAACATGTGCAACTAACCAAACAAACATGCTAAACAAAGCAACTAATATAAGAATGACAAACCATTCTTATAACTGACAATGAAATGAAACTACCAATAATGACAAAAGTAAATAAAATATTACAATACTACTCAAGAAACACTTGAGTCTTCAAAATCATTATGGCGCTCCATCTTAACTTCCATGAAGATTCCACGTAGAAACAACCATGCGATCTTCAACCAATAATGTGTTGTAGTGAAACACGAACCACCACAAACACAACATCCAATATTCCAATATATAACAGCCCCACATCAAGACCAAAATATAATGGAAAATACGTCCAATGGGAATTAAGTACAGAATCACGCAAACCATGCATACCATTACCCAATCCCAACCTGCAAGGATGTTTGTAGCAGCAACAAATACCACAAACAAAATCAACATAAGCCCCATACATCAAGTCGGAACATAAACATAAGATATACTAACCAAACTTGTGAAATCAATGGACTTGTACATGCAATAGGGTTATACCCTAACCTCCAAAACTGATCGAATGAGTTTATGACTAGGAAACCAATAAGCTTCAAACAACAAACCGACCAGCATCAATACAAGAAGTTCATGACCTTCAACGATGTGTAGTCATCGGACTTGTAACATGCAATAGGGTTTCATCCCTAACTTCCAGAAATAACGAACCTATGCGCTTCCACATTAGCAGCATCAAAGCGTCATCACAAACATAGGGTTTTCAACCCTAACTTCCAATAACGATCGATAGAGTTTTTGAATAAGAACCCTACACAACTTAACTTCCAATCATGACATCAGCATCACCGAAACCAGTAGCACATGAAGGGATACACAAATAAACATAAACAGCTCCCCTACAAAGTGTCATGCGCTCAACAGGTGCAACTCAAACAAAAACACTATGGCTTGATTCAACCACCATCGCAAACAATTAGCAGCAATGAAAGCATCACATCCAAGACGAAAGTGTAAAAGCAGCCATGCAATCAGACCATAATGTAACACTAATAGGGTGTACAAAACCCTAACTTCCCGCAAAACCAAACCTAGGGTTACGAAACCCTAACTTATATAATAAACATCCCAATCGATCAGCAGGTATATGATCATAAACATTGCAGCAGTAATTGAAACCCACCATCCCAATCGATCAATAACAATCGTCTCTCTCCTTAAACCCACGTACCAGAAACATCAACAATCACTAGATCGACTAACAAATAGCAAATGGACAAAAGAGTCCAACAAGCATCACACTTTCAGCAGCAGATATAGCAATGAACAAAACCCTAAAAAATTAGGGTTTCGTATGGCATCAAAGCTTAACAGATCTTTCACCAAAAAACGCCTTAGCAGAATAATATACATGAATGCATGTGCAGCAAAGCGAACCCACGTGAGTAATATAAGAAGCAATAGAGCACCGACCCACGATATAATAAGTATAGCAGCCAATCAGTGATCCTAGCCTTAAGCAATTGGAACAAATCTTATGAATCACCGACCCACGATCAGTTACCATGCAATAAGGAATTGATCACTAACAAAAGCAAGATAGAAAAACGAATTAATGTGTCACACCGACCCACGATCAAAATAAACCAAAAGGGTTTATGATGGAATCGTAAGAAAGTGTATCGAGAGTTAGGGATTCGTTTTTACACCAAAAGAGATTTCGTAAGATATATAAAATACAAAAAGCACCGCCGCCATCACTTAATATAAAAACTCAAACCAAAACAATGTATTGCATATCCAGGAACGAATAGATCGTTAGAAGATAGAGAGGACATGTTAAGGAAGTTTTATGGCCGGAAAATAATAGGCGAATGGCGGCCGGAAATCTCCATGGGGAGAGAGAACCGGTTAGGGTGTTTTTTTTTTTTTTTGGCTACGTGGAAAGATATTTGTATATTTGAATAAACTTAGGAAAGTCTATTTGTACATGAAGATTGTTATTAGGGTAAGTTTATTATAACTTGTATCTCATGGTACTTTAGGTGGAGTAGATCCAAATTGTTTGTTCAAGTTATCGTCAACTCCTTGTTTCATGTTTTCGCCTAAGTAAGTTTATATGGTCATTTAGTCATGGCTTCGCCGTGACCTTGGTCATTTTTCCATGGTCTTGAGACTCAACCTTGGCTTTAGCCATGGTTGTGGTCTTGGCTTTAGGTCATTAGACCTCTTGGTCTTAGTAAATCATAACTATAATATAGTGACTTTGGTCTAAATTGGGCTGTTAAGAATTTGAAGAAAATTATCACTCGGAAAGCGTTTTCAGGGCTCGAGCTCCTTTGTTCCTGAACAAAAACGTCGTTCCGGACAACTTTCGTGTTTTAACTTTTTGATGAATCGGACCAGAAGGGTGACTTTCAAAATCAAAATTTGATCAGAATGCTATTTAGGCAGTTTTGCCGTTTTTGTTTCGCTAACTTCTTATGGCCATAACTTTTGACTCGGGTACTCGTTTTGGGTGATTCAAATTGCTATGTTTTCCTTGTTAAGTCCTCTTTAACAGTAAGTAAGTGTCAAATATCAAAGTTATACTATTTTGGTCATGGTTCTCCATAAAAATCACTAGTTTGCTTGTTTACTTGTCATAAGTTAACATATGTATACCAATACTTGTTTTATCCATTTTTAAACATCATGAACACAATAACAAGAACATATATAGCATGTAAGGAACACAAAGAGCATGAAAATGATAATTAAGCAAGAAAGTATGTTAGGGTTTGCTTACAACTTGAGGCTTTCTAAAAGAAAGGTATGTAACTAGTAAGGTACGGACTTTGATAGACTTAAGCTTCACCCTTTGCAATCTATGATAAACCGAGGTTATTTGAAGATTATAACGACGCCTTCTTGAAGTCCAAAGCTATTTGAAGATTATAACGACGTCTTTTTGGAGACTTTAAAGTTATAACAACTTTTCTTAGAAAAGTTGTTATAACTTTAAAGTCTAGAAAAGTTGTTATAACTTTAAAGTCTCCAAAAAGACGTCGTTATAATCTTCAAATAGCTTTGGACTTCAAGAAGGCGTCGTTATAATCTTCAAATAACCTCGGTTTATCATAGATTGCAAAGGGTGAAGCTTAAGTCTATCAAAGTCCGTACCTTACTAGTTACATACCTTTCTTTTAGAAAGCCTCAAGTTGTAAGCAAACCCTAACATACTTTCTTGCTTAATTATCATTTTCATGCTCTTTGTGTTCCTTACATGCTATATATGTTCTTGTTATTGTGTTCATGATGATTAAAAATGGATAAAACAAGTATTGGTATACATATGTTAACTTATGACAAGTAAACAAGCAAACTAGTGATTTTTATGGAGAACCATGACCAAAATAGTATAAATTTGATATTTGACACTTACTTACTGTTAAAGAGGACTTAACAAGGAAAACATAGCAATTTGAATCACCCAAAACGAGTACCCGAGTCAAAAGTTATGGCCATAAGAAGTTAGCGAAACAAAAACGGCAAAACTGCCTAAATAGCATTCTGATCAAATTTTGATTTTGAAAGTCACCCTTCTGGTCCGATTCATCAAAAAGTTAAAACACGAAAGTTGTCCGGAACGACGTTTTCGTTCAGGAACAAAGAAGCTCGAGCCCTGAAAACGCTTTCCGAGTGATAATATTCTTCAAATTCTTAACAGCCCATTTTAGACCAAAGTCACTATATTATAGTTATGATTTACTAAGACCAAGAGGTCTAATGACATAAAGCCAAGACCACAACCATGGATAAAGCCAAGGTTGAGTCTCAAGACCATGGAAAAATGACCAAGGTCACGGCGAAGCCATGACTAAATGACCATATAAACTTACTTAGGCGAAAACATGAAACAAGGAGTTGACGATAACTTGAACAAACAATTTGGATCTACTCCACCTAAAGTACCATGAGATACAAGTTATAATAAACTTACGCTAATAACAATCTTCATGTACAAATAGACTTTCCTAAGTTTATTCAAATATTGGACATGTAACTTTTCGGATCAAAACTTATACATTTGTTATCAAATACTACAATAGTAGGGAGCCTCATGTGAGGAGTTCATTAAGTAAGCCGTCGAGATGAGTTGTGGATTTACGAATTAAAGTGTCCTGGCTCCTCGAACGTTTACTCCATGACTTCTGAATTATGTCGACCCGAACGGTAGTAAGAGATATACAACTTATACAAGTTTCATAAACCATTTATATTCAAAGACTTACGCTATATACTAAGTACTACATCATGAACATTATGCAAGACATATATAGGCAATTCTTCGTATTCTTAGACGTTACTCCAAACCTAAGTCGCAACGTTCTATTATAGGCTGCTCTTAGAGACTTTCACGATTCGACTACCACTTTGATTTCACATCACTTAAGCTTAAGGTGAGTCATAGCCCCTACTCTTTTCATACTTGTTTTAACTCTTGGGGGGGATACATGCTCAACTACTTGCTTACTTGTACAAATACTCAAAACATTTATACTTGATTGTTTATATTTGATTGTGTTACACTTGATTGTCTTATACTTGATCGCATTATACTTGATTTCATATCTACATGATTGCGTTATATTTAATTGTGAGACTTCCAGTGGCTCCAGATTTAGTTGCTGGATGACCATTGAGACTTCCGATGGCCCCAAATTAAGTTGTTGGATGACCATTGAGGCTATTGATACATCCTAACATTTGCGAATGTTGGATACATCATAAACGTGAGGTCTTCGGAGATGAAGTGTAGACTCACGACTAATTGCTAAACTGTTTTGATGAACTTATACATATCTTTATTATACCATATATATTAGCAGTGGGTTGTGAACACACAGGTTGCAAGTCTCTTATGGCGGGACTTGCAACTGAGTGGATTCTCAATGCCTTTGCTGTGTGAACATTCCTTAAGGCTTTTCAACTATTTTAAGACAAACTCTATGAACTCACCAACCATTGTGTTGACACTTTAGCATGTTTATCTCAGGTCTGTAAGGTGATAGCTGTTGCATGGAGCATAGAGTCGCTTGGCATGTTTTGAAGACTTATGCTTTTATCTTTACCATTTGATTCGTCTTAAAACTCTTATGTATTGTATTATGGAACTCAAGTTTGTATTTCGGAATTTATTAATCGAATGGTCACTTTTCAAAACGTCTCACTTAGAGTTCGTTTTCTATACCTTGTACTTTGTATTATGAAGTAGCACCCCTATGACACAGTCTTCCGCTGCGATATTTTGAGGGTGTTACACATGCAACACACAAGGGGTTCTAGAGCCTTCTTGACATTCCAATTTTCATCTATAGTCCCTTTCCTTTTATTCATCTAACGGTTGTTAGCCTTTTCCGTTAAATGTTAACGATCGTTAAGTGTTTATGTTCTAATAATTAATATAACATTTATATATAATTATTATCCATTTACTTTTCATACATAAAGTGTGCAATCTCGTGATCTCGAGTTCTATCCTAACACACAACTATTAATTTATGTTCATAAATCTAACACATGGTCTGACCAAAAAAGCTATTATCCAAATATCCTATCATGGTCTAGACGAACCCACTCAAAGAATTCTTGATGGAGTAGCCGGAGGAATCTTCCTCTACAAAACTCCAAATCAAGCTTTTCAGCTCCTTGAGGACAAAGTCCTTTTCCAACTTGACTGGTCCAACAAATCTGAAAACAAACATCATCGATCAGTTGTTGCTTTCGCCGATGGAGGTAGCATTGATGATAATTCCCTATTGAGGGAGAAATTGGAGGCTCTAGAACGAAAAATGGATTCTCATTTTCAGAGCCTAAAAGAACTCCAAGAAATACGTAACAACTGCAGATGTGATCATGATTCTAAAACCTGCATGAACGATGACACGCCGATGTGTGAACGTCATGAAGCAAGTTACATCCAACTTGAAAATCAAAATTCTCATGATCAGTATTCTCGCCTATCCCATTATGAACAACCTCAATCGAATAATAATTCTGAAAAAACGCTCACTAAATTGAACTACGAGGTAAAAAGAGATTTGGATGATTTCATAAGATCATACGGTAGCAGGAGAACTTTTCACGATAATATGTTTGAACATCCATTTTATAAACCCATCGGGGTTCCACCACAAAAATCTAAGCCTAACCTGAAACCTCTATCTTCAGGAAAAACCGTCAAACAAGATCAACCTCAATCTGAAACTGATCTCGAAAAGTCAATCAATATATTCTAAGATGGTCAAAGAATTTCAAACATGTTTGTCAAGAACTTAATCAATTACTTGAATTTAAAAATGAAGCAAAATGAAAAGAATTATCAAACTATATTTAAAAATTTGGAACGAAAAACAGACGAGTTGTCGAAATCTCAAAACCACGTCTCTTCCTATCAAAGTAGTAGGACTGACACACCACCTCCCGCTCACCCTGAGCAAGTGAATGTCGTATTCACCATGAGTGGAAAGTCCGATAACCCTCCGAAAATCCAGAAAGATCCACCATCTCCTATCATCGTTAAAGATAAAATTGAAAAAGATCAATCATTTAAAAACACATATAAAGAATATTACGTGGTCAAATCAAAAGAATCTCCATCACTTGTGGAATATATACCAATAATCCCATATCCTGGATGTTTAGAAAAAGGTCACTCATATTTGAACCGAATCATAAAAGAATTCTTAAATAAGAGGATTAAATGCTTGTTGCATATGCTAAATGCAACCGTGGTGCCTACGAAAGTGTGCTTTATCATTTTACACTTTTTCTTTGTAGTTTTATTTATTTTGCAGATTAAATAAATAAGTGGAGGCTGGTCGGATGGTTTGCTTAACACTTGGGAAGCTGATACTTTTGGATCGTTATATTATGTTTGTTGGTTGAAGTTCACATGCTTATGATGGCGTTCTGCTCAACATTCTATCTTTCAGAATTCAACCAATCGCTAATGAACCTCGAGAAGTTTCGTTTCTCTTATATTTGTTTTTCCTATTTATCCTGCCTTTAAGTTTAGGGTGCGATTGGTTGGAATTGGATTCGAATTTGGGAAAGGTTTGGAAGAAAGGAAGGATAGATAAAATTAAAAAAAAATGTTTAAATAATATAATTGTTTAGCTTATCTATTTAAAAAAAAATTTTTTGCCACTTAGGGTAATATATTAGAGTAAAACTTAGTAAATAAATAAAGTTTTGAATTCAGAGATGTGTCCCAATTGATAGAGCAGATCCGACTCGGGATCGATAACATTACTTGCGCATTTATAGCCATTACCACTGAAAATGTGAGGATTTCGAGCCTATATTGGCATATGTCTTTTGTGCTTGATTTCTTTGTTTATGAGTATGCTGGTGATTTATTTAATTCTAGAACTTGTGCTTGAAATCATTACGAGCCTATACCACTGAAAATGTGAGGATTTCGAGCCTATATCGGCATATGTCTTTTATGCTTGATTTCTTTGTTTATGAGTGTGCCGGTGATTTATTTGATTCTAGAACTTGTGCTTGAAATCATTACGAGACCGCAATGAGATCACATTCGTGTGATATAGGTATTTATATATGATAAAGAGGCAACTTAGGATTTAACCCAAAAAACCTTCCCATTTAAGATATTATTTAGCTAATTATACTGATTAGCTAAACACCCGTATATAAACCCTTCTGTAGCACTCACTTTTAGTGCTAGATACCCCTAGTTTAACATTCATAGCCTATCTTTTCATTTCTTACATCCACAAAAATACAAAAATATATAACCTTTAGCCTAGCCTTACCCTTTGTCGAAAGTCGATTTGGCTGGTTGCTAGTTACTTGGTACGATTGGATGGTTTTTTATTAATGACTAGTTATAATGCCCGTGCACGCACGGGGTTTTTTCTAAATTTTTGAATAGTGTAATTTTTTCTATCTAAAAACAAATATGTTAATTATCATTTTTATATACACTTTTTGACATTTTTATGTACACGCATCTCTTTCCATTTGCATCATTTTCACATCCACTTATCTCTATCACTCAATCTCATTCATATTCAATGATCTCTTTCTTTTACATAGATATATGGAGATCCACAAGTGTCTAACAAACAATATAAGTGATGTGATTGGTACACTCCCAAATTTTATTAGGATACTCCATAGTATGCATTAGGCAATTATACTTTAAGTATAAAGTATAGTGTCTTAATAAAAATTGGGAGTGCGTCAATCACTTCCTTTAATATAACGTCTAACATCATTTTGTTTGGGTAAATGGAACTGTCAGCTTGGTCATCACAACAATGACAACTTTGTGTTTAAATCAATGACACACTTATCTAACTTTACCCTTAGCGCGATAATCTCCATTTTGTAGCTCTCCAAATGAATACGCTAATCCTTGTTGGAACCAACTTTTTATATCGTTTCATGATTCCCTTGCATTTGATTTATGATTCGGTCTTCTATTATGGAAGTAAGTTTTTTTACTGTAAAATCACCATCAGTCTTCAAGTTCCATTTTCAAGTATCCCTACATGTTGGAGACACATTTACATTTGTTAAACAATTTAGATGATCCGCATCATAGTTATTCATCATCTTCCCTACCCTCGATTCTTTACACCATTCCTAAACCCAACTCCACGCCCCGTGAATCCAACGAGCCCTACCCTTTGGTGATAATTTTCTCCCTTTCAAGATGATAAAGCCTAAAAATGTGTCTTTTAGTTGCTTAAATATAGTACAAAACCATGATGACATAATTTAAGGTTAAATACAATGAAATAACACACACCTACCAAAAATGATTCAAAATTTACTCTTTAATTACAATAAAATTGTATGTGTAATAATTTTAAGAGAAATTTTAACAACTTGTAAGGTCAAAAAAGATTAGGCATTAGGGCAGCTTGCATAAGAAAACATACCTAAGTTAAACCATATTGCAATAAAGATACCAAACTTTAAAAAAAAATATGAGCTGTTTACACCAATATAAGATCCCAAACTCTAAAAAAAAATCAAGTTTTCATTTAGGGTAACTATTCGAGTTTAATGGTTTTCAAGTGTCATATTAAATTTAAAAAGAAAAAAAGAAAAAAGAAAAAAGGTTTCATTGCTTAACGTTAGAGTAACTTCGATAGGTAAAAAAATTCAACTTGTATCCAATCTTTGAATAATGCTCGAGTAGTGGTGGTCTAACAATTTCCACTTTTTTGGCTTATCAACAATACTTCACATACTAAGCTAGTGAAACTAATAAAAAGAGGGATACCATTTAATTACCTAGAGAAAATAGAAAATATCAAGATGAATATGTCTTAGGTAACCAAGACAAAGTTTAATGTTTATACTTTTTGATAGTGGTAAAGATTAAAATGGCATGCGAATGCCTGATATAAGGTTAATATATGTAAGTATTCATGGCAATAAAAAAAAGACATCTTAAAAATGCAACAAAAGATGTATATTGTATAAGTTTCATATAAGAAGTCTAAGAGATACGTAGTATTTCTTATATAAAAGTCTAGATGTTACACATCCAACTAAAGGTTTCTCGAACGAAGCAAAACTTGTTGACTTGTTATCCTAACACATATAAGATGCCTTGAAACATTATAACATACTCTCTAAGAAAGTGGTGCATAACTTTTTAATGGTATCCACCTAATTCATAAAACAAAAGTGATCTGAAACTTACTATTAAACCTATTTGCTGCCAATATCAACCACATTGGTATGTGACATGCTCTGTTTCCTGATAATGTAAAATGGCAAGATAAACTATGCTAGCATTCCATTACTATAATAGTTCCCCAACTTTTTTACACATTTATATCAAGTATGATTTTGAGGAGGTGGCTTGACCTACCTGAAAGTAGTTATTCTAATAAGCAATTGCAAACATAGTAGGCTATCATACATATCTCTTAAAAATAAACGGGTTAGAGTTCCACTGCGTTATTTTTATCACCATATTAACTCTAGACAAAGGCTACTGGTATATCCTAAACTATATTAATACATAACTTTGCAAAGTCACTAAGCAACAAACACATCAATTCAATATAACAGTTACACAAATTATTAAAAGAAAAAATTAATTGGCTAATTATTTCATTTATAGGGATAGGTAACATACCTGAATTGCAGGGTTGAAAGTTAGAAGTAAGGAGATGCCAAGCCCATCAAATACTTCACTCCAACTGCCTTCTGTAAGCATTGCCCAAAGCCCTTTTGATCTCTCAAACGCACTTGTCTGCATTTGTGATGATGCTGTATCTAGAGGCAACATGAGAGATGATAATGTTAAGATATAGCTTTAGTAGTTATAAGCTTTAGTAGCTATATTCAAAGAAGTTTACAAACTGTGCAATAAATGATTGCAAGTTCTTAGTTCCAAGCCCCTGATACAACGATAAAACTTGACCTGTCGATACTGCTTCCCACAACACATCTAATAACTTCATGAATGACCCTCAAGTTAACTTTATCAGACTCAGATATCGAATTTACAGACAAGTGCACAAAGGCTAGAAAATCGACTATAGGTAGGTGTTTAGATAAGCCCCATCTGAAACCATTACAATAAGTTTAAAAAAATTATGAAAGCAAATAAGGTTGAATTCAAGAAAGTAAGAAACTACACCTTTCCATTATGAATGGTCTGCCATTTTCAAAATTACCAGGCATTTTGATTCCGAGTCTATGAGCACGTTCCTGAGCTTGCAAATCCACTTATAGATTCCTGCATAATATATATATAGAGTTAACAAATAAATTTATAAAATTTCACCAAAAGATTACCATGATTTTAAAAATCAGTACGTGAGATCCGAAGAAAGTAATACGTTAGTATGAAGCTTTTCAAATCTAGGCATCCAAGCATGTCCTTCAACTACACAACTAACTGAAGCTACATAAAAGATCATTTAGACAAAATAAAACATTTAAACCATTCTGAGTTACACTTATTAATGAAGACAACATAAGAAATGTAAACCACTTCGAAATACACTTACATATTAATAAACACACCACAACAGGTGCAACCTTTTTATCCTTGAATTCACTTAACTAAATCCATGTCTCAATCTGATCCCCATACCTCTGCAACTTCTTAATCTTCTTTTTCAAATCGGCTGTAAATTTCTCCTCATAAACCTAATCGAACAATTTCAAACATTTGACCATCAAATTAATGCAAAATGAACAAACTTTATAATAATACATTATTCATATGCTATTAGGAAGCATCTTTTTTAACTAACGCATAAAACGAACAGTTGGTATGCATAAATACTAAACATCATAACTAACACCTTAATTCATCAAATTAAATAACAAAATTTAAAATTCACATCACAAATAACATATCACAAAAAACCCCTAAATTGTAGCGTATAAAAACGAAAATCCGGAAATTAAGATTGAGGATTGAAGGTTAAGACTCACTTAAACGTTTCGAAAGTCGGTTACATCGGTACAAAAAGACTATGGAAGCTTTGATTGTGCGCGTTTCTTTGCTTTACGTAACAGATAACATATTCATAACAGATAACGTGTTTCCAAAACTGTGAGTTATCTCTAAGAAAAACACAGATAATCACTTTACTCAAAATGTTTTCGAATATGCAACAAATTCAATATATTATGATGATCAGAGAATGAACATCAGAAGATACAAATGCAACTGTGGACTTACCAATTCAAGAGGAAAGATAGAGCTCTTTGAGCAGCTAGTTTATCTTGTGCGGGGTTGCTTACGGGTTCATATCATACACCATTCATAACAATTCCAATACTCAAACTTAATAAAAAATCCTTGAATAAATGGACTAACTGACACCTTGTAACAAATTATTTGAAAGTAAAATAAGCACGTAGTTAGTGTTTTTACCAAACATGTACTAAACACATCAAAATTATATCGAAGATTAAAACCAATACGTAACAATATTCTGGTTAAAAATATCACCTACAAACATGAGCGATGCCGATCAAGTACACGTGACATTTGCCTCGTCAGCGGAAGATGGACATGTCTACATGACAACATTTCTCCTTATCTCTTCTAGTAGCTCCTTCATTACGTATCCTACAACATCAATTCACATTTAATCAATAACAATAACTAAACATAAACATATGTTAAATCTTATTATTCAACACAAAAATACTAAATCCTTCGGCATACTCAGGTTCAAAGACATAAAACATGCTTGTTTCACATGATAGCATAAAATCTAATGCATGGAAAAATCCGAACTAACCTGGCATTTTGTAGTGCCTAAAGCAGTTTGAAGCCCCCTACAAAGTTCATGCAAATCATTGGACTTAAGCTCCTATCTCTTCTGTCTAACCCATGTCCAGTAAGCCGACTCTATGCTAGAAAATCGAAAACCAAAAATCAAAATCATTTTATAAAAATAAAAAATGATAATTTTTGGGGTATTTGAAATTATACTTATCCTTATACTAAAACATGTAATTGTTGTTTATCTATTACATGAGCATGGTATAAACCATAAACCTTGTACTTATCCTTCTATTGCCAATACGTCAAAATAGTCCAAAACACCTACCTATAAATTCAGTAGTTTAAACAATCCCAAACACTACTAAATTCAGTAGCTAAATATTGTGGCCTGCTGCATTTTGACTTATATAAAAGATAACCAGTGTTGACCCGTTTCTTAACTGAGAAGACTTATGATGATAAAAAGCTAATTTGGTTACTCTGGGAGACACTAAAATATTCGAGTATCTAAGAATAGAGTTGGTCGTGTTATTCCGATGGCCTTCTTGACCTGTGCCATAGTAATGGGTTGGTTTGAGTATGTTCTAACTCAAACGGGTCACACAGCTTAGCTAATCAAACTATATATAGATAAATATATTAGAACAACTAACCTAAATTGAAAATCTTTAGTGTTTGTTCTAAAATTAAATAATTGACTAACCTAAAAACAACTAATAATATTAAATCGTAATCAGTGACTCATACAAAAAAATAATAATACAAAACAACAATTAATGACAAATGGCAAATTCAGTATCCTAAATTTTGGCAACCTATACGTTTTTTTTTTTTTTTTTTTTTTTTTTTTTTGTATACAAACTAACAATCTGTGGTGAGTCATAATCGATGGTAACTCATAGCCTTAAATCTTATTCGTCTTTGCTTAATCAAACTGACAATCTTTAAAAACAACTAACCTAAATTTAGAAAACAACTAACAAATAAAGGAAACAGTAATTCATAATGATAGTTCAAGTTTTATGGTTCCCGCAACGAAGATGTAAAAGAAAACCTGATGAATAAGATGTTTAATACATATAAATATGTTTCTACCAATATGAAAAAGAAAACCTGATGATTTCTTGAGTTTTATTGAATGAGATGTAGATATCTGTGAATTCATTGCTGGGGTATCAATTGAGTTTATATAATGCTTTAAGCTGGTTCTAGTTTAGGTGTCCTATTACGATTCTAATTGTTATTGTAATACAATATAAACTGGTATGGAGGTTTTTTTTTCAAAAAAAAAAAAAATTCACACTTAAGTCCTACAATATGTAAAAACTTTCTTAAACAACTACAACTTATTAAAAAAATTTTGAACACCAACAAATCAAAACAAAACAAAACAAAATATGGTCGTTTATCAGATCACCTTTACCTATTTTACATGAAGACAAAAGAGATACTCGGAATGAATTAGACCTGCAATGTGAAAAAAGGATACTGATTCATAAGAGATGTCTTCCCAGCCCTATAATCAATGAATAAGTAACCATAATTCAGACAAAAATTAATCACAGACAGAGTGAAATACAAACAATTAAGATAAATATATACCTGAATGATGAATACAAATCTTATCTCAGACCTTACAATCACAGAAAATCACGTGGATCAGTTGTAACATTTGGAATTGAAGAAGAGGATTGAATAAGATTAATGTGTCATATTAGGTTATTAGGATTAAAGAACAGGTTCATCAAGTTGAATAGGGTTATTAGGTTAGTGTGTGTGTTTTTTTTTCATTGGTAATTGTGGAAATGGATTTGTGGGTGTGTTTGTGGGTGGGAGTTCCACTTTTTATAAAATTTTACACTTTTGACATGAAATTATCAAAAAATGACCCTGCAACCCATGTGTAATTTTATACCTTTTAATATTTGAGTATAAAAACGTTTTTTATACATTTTTTTTGATAAATATAGAAATATTTAAGGTTACTTTGATAATTAAAACACTTTTTAAAAAATCAGAATAAAAAAATTATTACTAAAAAAGGAATGAATTGATTTTTTTGAAATGAAAAAATTCCAATAGGGGTTTTACTTTATTATATAAAAGATTTGTCCGCGCTCATTGTAAGTGTTGTGCCAATTCAACATACATGAATACTGCAGACTTCATGGTTCGTATTTTTTGTGGTGTGCGCTTATACTAAGTGTGGGAGAATTGTTGATTGTATGATCTGAAAAAAAAAAAAAAAAAGAAAAAAAAGAGTGATGGTAGATGTTGAGATGTTGAATAATTCATGGGTTTGTGGTATGTCGTAAAGAGCGACATGGGTTTCTAAGACTTTTCGTCAATTTTATTTTTCTTTTAAAACCAATTCCAGTAAATATTTCCCATGCCTTATCCATAGCCTTATGAACCCTTAGCCTAACGTTATAACCCGAATAGAAGTCCTCTTTTGATATTTATACCTAGTGCTTACGCCACGTTGGTGCAGTTTTGTTTCTTGTACAAGCATATGCTAACTTAATGAATCATGTCTGAGTAATAGAGTGTGACTTCCTTATATTCTCGATCATATAAATAATGAGTGTGAGTGAATTATACTTTTCCTTATTCGTGAGGTGCTTGGTCATGTTATCCTAGCTCCAGAATCATTAGGTATTGTCAAACATCTCTGTGTTCACATATTAAAAAATCCAAAAATATTTTTCAAAATGTTCTTTTTGTAAAGCTTATTTTTCTATTTGCTTGAGGACAAGCAAACTCTTACGTGTGGGAGGGTGCCTGCATTCCTTGCGACTTTCTTATAAAAACCAAAAATATTTTTTGATAATTTCATAACATTAAAATTTTTTTCTTTTCCTTTGTCATTTAGGAACTTCTTTTTAATTTTTCTTTTCTTAGATTTGCTTGAGGGCAAGCAAATGTTTAAGTGTGGGAGTATTTGATAACGCTCAAATTATACATATTTCTATATGCGTTATCTATGCTTTTATGCTTATATATTGATGATTTATAAGGACTTTCGATACTTAATTGCATGAAAATACATTTCAGGTCCAATCGACAAAGAACTTCAATAATCAAGAGAAATCCATGATAAAGCAATATATCTCCTATTCAAGTATAAAGATCGACGCTCTTCTTATCAATGTACGCTGGTACCGGGGGCGTATGAAGTCTTGTAAAATCTAAGTTAGCATCGTAAAGTTCGGTGATCTTATCACAAATGTGCGCCGATCTTCATCTCTATTAATGACCCTTTGGCGCCAAGAAAAGTATTGAAGTACGCCGGTGTTAATAATAATAATCTCCGGTGTCGTGGGAGAATTAAAAGTAAAGATAAAAGCTTAAACGAAGAATGAAACTCAAGTAAAGATCTCCCGTCACACCTCCACTGTTTTGGTCATATCTTGAGCATACCGACTCGGTTTTACCTCCCATTTTCGGCCACGGAAAGCTAAGAGAATTATCTAAAACTTTGGTCTGGTGTCACCCCTGAAACCGGCGTGCTTCCTAGGAAAACCGCCGTACTTTAAGGACAGATCAGAACTAGTCACATTTATAGCTTCCATTGAATGCCTAACCAATTAATCCCTTGGTCCCCCAAGGGTGTTCCTAGCCTATCAATAGACCCCAAAAATGGAGCTCTGTCCATCATCTCATTATTAAAACATCTCTTCCCAAGAACCTCACTTGGAAGAGGGATTTGTTGACTAAGGCTTGACAAACCTTTGATCCAAACACCCTATGATCTTATACCATCACCACCACCACGTTTCCCAGATATAAACCACCATTCTCAGACCTTCATACATCATTTCCATAACCCGCAAACACTTTATCTTTAGAGGGTTCACACCAAATCCTTCTAAGTCGCCATAATAACCCTTGTTCCAAACACCCTTGTTCGTGACATATTGCTGATTTCCAGGAGATACGTGACACCTTTTTGGCTTACTTTAGTAAGATTGGGTACAACTATGGTACTTTTCTTTTCTCATTATAATAATAAATTTCTAAATTTATAATGTTTGTGATGTTGGAATCTCGATTGATTATGTCATTTGGTACTTATTTTAGTTATGTGGGTCATGCTTGTTTCCTACCTTGCTTTGCTTTACACACGTTTGGTTAATTTGATAAGTGACAATCATATTGACCTTAGCACCTTTGTGAACATTCTGAGAGAACTACAATTCTCTTGGGATGACCTGGACTTACCTTAGACTATATTGCACTCGAAAGGGTACACTGCCCATGTTGTGTCTTTAGTCGATTAACCGATATTTCTTGCATTATAAATTTAAAGCTTTCGACACGGAACAAAGTTTCTGGCACTGCTGCCGGGGAATTGTTTAGTTATCATTAGTTTGTTTACTTGTTTGTGCTTTTTATTTGCTTAAACGTGTTCTTAATCGACCCAAAATATAAGAATTTGTGCTTCTAAGTCTGTAAGTACGCAGGTTTTTACACCAAGACTGCCGCACATCTGGAAAATTTTAATAAAACGTTTACTAAGAGTTAGCAGAAAGAAGAGACTTAAACCTCTTAGAGTTAGATCATTAGGAATTACAATCAGCTTACCTCTCCCAGTGGAAATTCTTGAGGCTTAGGCCAAGGCTCTTAAGGAAGAGAACCGACCAAGTGAGAGACTTTATGGAATGCCGGAAAGTGAGAATGGCCTCGTGAAGAGATCGGATGGAGTTTTATGTTTTCGGGACAGAAGTTGGATCCCGATCTATGGAGGAGTTCGTGATTTGATCATGCATGAATCCCATAGGTCCAAATACTCCATTCATCAAGGGTCCGAAAAAATGTACCTGGATTTGAAGAAAGTTTACTGGTGGCGAAGCATGAAGGCTGGCATTGCAGAATATGTTAGTAAATGCTTAACGTATTCAAAGGTTGATAAGGATTTATTTGTTACCTTTTAAAGGCTCATTTAAGCCTAAAATCGTGTTTATATGATCAAATATTGCCCTAAATCATTTCTTTTGGCATTTTAGGTGCTTGGGACATGAATTCTGGATTTTTGGCGCCTTTTGGACGTATTTGGACGATAAAGTGAAGAAAACAACAAAGTCGCGAAAAACCGTCAAGATGGAAGCCTGACGGCGTTACTGATGAGGCAAAAAATGAACCGTTTTAAGGGGTCATTTAAGCCCAAATTTGAATTTATTTGATCAAATATTGCCCTAAATCGTTCCTTTTGTCATTTTAGGTACTTTTGGAGTGAAATCTGGAAAATGAAGCATTTTGGACGTTTTTGGAGCATAAAAGTGAAGAAAACGGCAAAGTCTTAATTTTCCTTGCTGGGAACAGTACCTGACGGCGTCACAAGCAGAAGATTAATACAATAGGTGGATGTGGATAATACACGTGACGATCCAGAGAGTTTTGTGCATTGTAGATGACGGCGTCACCGAAGGCCGTCATGGTCCAAGTATTAGTGACGGCCCAGAAGAAAATCACACATGACGGCGTCAAAAGTGGATCTAGGCAACCCGATTTCATTATAGGCGGTGAGTTGACGGCCTCACAAATTCCTTCTTGACACCGTCACCCTGTATAATCTATATATAGTTTTCCAATTTTCATTCACTAGGGTGCAACTTTGAGGGGAAAACGCTCGGCCGATTTTCACAGCTTTTTCAAGGGTTTTAACCCTTTGAAACTTTCATGTTTATTTTGAGATAAGTACTCTTTCAATTCAATCAATATGTCTATGTGTTGCTTGAATATATCTTACACTTGTCTTCAATTTAACATGATAGGCTAGATTTCATTTGTGATTGCTTAGATGCAGTGAAACCTAGATGTTAATTATGGGTTGATCGTTTGTTTATAGTTGTTACGGATGATTGTATTCGATGTTAGGCTTAAGAAAACTGGCAGACTTCCATTGGTAACATGCTTGAACGTCTTAAGAAACATGATCAGAGGTGTACTATGATTTTTGGTTGTATTTAATGCGTAGGAGAATTCTAATGATCCCATGTTAGGAGCTTCTAACGGCTCGACATAGGAGTGAAGTAGGATCCTATAGAGTTAGGGAATATAGTACACGGCCCTACGACTAGTATTAAGGAATATGACCCGTCATCCATGCAATTGTAACAAGCTATCAACCTGTAAAAGATATCTAGGGAGTAATGAAACCTAAGTAAACACAACTTTCCCCATTATTGTTACACCACACTAGTATAATTAGTTTCAATTTTTGTTATTTAATTTTAATTGCATTTGTAGTTAATTGGGTTAGTTGGCTAGCAA
This sequence comes from Artemisia argyi, assembly GCA_030686995.1. NCBI lineage: Eukaryota > Viridiplantae > Streptophyta > Magnoliopsida > Asterales > Asteraceae > Artemisia > Artemisia argyi. The sequence continues at coordinate 93,162,287 of CM060676.1, forward strand.
CTAATTCCGCCCACTCTTCCAAAACTCAAGATTTTATTGCTTTTATAAAATATAAAAAATACAAAAAGAATCATCCCTCACCTTTAGACTTAGTTTAGGAGACTTTCTATTCCTAGCGACACTATTCCTGAGTTGAACGATCAATCCCCCGGTACTTGTCACTATACTATACTATAACGATCAGGTACACTGCCTGGTGGGGGTTGTAAGCTTCTCGAGATCCCTCAAGAGGTAAAGCCTGGTGCGATTCCCACGTATCAAGTTTTTGGCGCCGCAGCCCGGGGAATAGTTATTGTCTAGGTTAGGATTTCTTCTTATTAGGTCTACTTGCTAGATTCCTTTCTAGTAAGATTTTATTTTTATTTTTAGGTTTTCTTTAGTCTATCTCATTTCTTCGTGTTTTTGTTTGTAACCTTTACCATCCGCCATCATGGCAAATGAAGATCTCTCTAACCTTAGAGTCACTAGGAGTCGTAGTTCCGTTAGAAATCTCGTTTTTCCATATGCAGAACCCGAAAGGGAAATGCATAAGCTAAATCAATCTCTCTCAACACCCGGACCATCTAGCATAGCTATCAACTTTGATGAGGCCCTTTCTGAAGAAGATTCAGATAATCATCCAACACCTTCTATCCCACAATCCAACAACGATATGAGCACCCCCGAAACTCCCACCCCTAAGCGTCTTAAGGACTACTCCTCCCCGAATCCTCGTGGCTTCTCAAATGCCATTGTCTTCCCAAACGAACAAACCGATGAGGTCTTGCGTGCAAGCGATGTTTGGCTTGTCCAAAGTGTGTGCAAGTTTCGTGGATTACATGAGGATGACCCAATTCAACACATCAGGGACTTCTTGAAGATAGTGGACACCCTCCATATGGATGGGGCCACTAGAAACACGTCCCGACTATGATTCTTCTCTTTCACTCTTTATGAAAAAGCCAAAGAGTGATATGATAGACTGCCCTCCGAGTCTATCTTTACATGGGAGCAACTTATATCCAAGTTTTATGAGAAGTTCTTCCCAGCAGGGAAAACCTCAGTATTTAGGGATAGGATCCTCCGCTTCCGAAAGGGAAAGGACGAACCCATCAATAAATCATGGATTTGATTCAAGGATTTGATAAGACAAGTTCCCCATCATGGCATCGAACTTTGGCTTCTAGTCCAAATCTTCTTCGAAAATGTCTCCTCAAACGACCAGAACGGAATCAACAATTCTAGAAAAGGGAAAATAGCTAATCTCAACGCCGAAGAAGGGTGGAATAGGATTGAGGAATATGCTCAAGACCAGGACGATACTTGGGATGAACCTGAATCGACTATGAGCACGTCTGAAATCACACAAACACCCTTAGATCGGCTAAGAAAAATCCACGAAAGGGTGGACTACCTTGCAGGGTTGTGAACAACTAAACAACTTTCAAATCCTTACTTGATCTGTGACTACTGTGGGGGCCCGCATGAGGTAGAGGAATGTGGAGGAGAAACCACAACCGAACATGCGTTTTTGTCGGGACATGACATCTACGCTGACCCCTCCCTTTTGCCTTTTTACCAAAACGATGATTATACCCTTTGGGGAAATCTGGTGAAAAGAAAAGAAAGGGAGGAAGGCCATGAATACAAAATCAGGAGCACTTTTGAAGATGACCTTGGTCACTTTACTCAAGAAAAAGGCTTACAATTGAAAGGTCTTGACGAGCTCATTGCTGAGCAACAGAGTGACATGGAAAAATGGTTCAACAAGCTTAATGCCACCCTTGATGGCCATGACAGGCCGCCAGTAAGCTAAAAAGATCCCCTGCTTGCGGTAACTACTCGAGCTGGAACAACAACCAAGGACCCTCCTTATCCGAGCTCACACCCTGTCACCACTGATCCAAACGAGCCCCACGAGGAGGAAGGTAATGTGAGCAACGAGGCTCCTGAACAACCTCCCCTGGTGACCCGTCCCCACCAAATCCACCTAACCAACCTGTGAGAATCCCATTTCCATCCCGCGTAATAAACCAGAAAATTAAGAACGATAATAAGAGATTCTTGTCATATCTAAAAGATTCAGCGGTAACCATACCTCTCCTTGATGCTTGCTATCACATGCCAAAGTATAGCTCATACTTCAAAAGATTACTTTCCAACTGAAAGAAACTCGAGGGTCTTGTGACTCTAGGAGAAGAATGTTCGGTGGTGACCCAACGAGGGCTACCAAAAAAGGTAGACGATCCAGGCAGCTTCACCTTGCCCTGTTCCATAGGATCTCTATCAATAAAGAATGCTCTTGCCGATTTAAGGGCGAGCATCAACCTCACGCCCCACTCCATGTTCCTGAAACTAGGATATTCCGGACTAAAGCCTACCCGTATGAACATCCAACTAGCCGATAGATCAGTCAAATATCCCCTAGGGATATGCGAGAATGTGCTAGTCAAAGTTGGGAAGTTCAAATTTCCGGTTGACTTCGTAATCTTGGAGATGGAGGAGGATGACTTGGTGCCCATCATCTTAGGGAGACCATTTCTTGCTACCGCTCGTGCAGTCATTGATGTTCACGACGGAAAGTTAACCTTACGAGTAGGAACCGATAGCTTGACCTTCGATATTAAAGACACTATGAATCTGTCTCTCGAAGCAGCTAATCGGCTTTATTTCATCGGAGAGGTCGATGAACTAATGGATGTCATTGACAACTGTGTTGATGAACAAATTGAAAAAGGCTGGTTACGGGATGAGAGTTTCCTCCCCATGTTGGAGGAGGAGAAGACGGAGGGCGCTAGCGCAGTCTTCTTCTCTCCCAGACAAGACACCACTGAACAGCTCGAGCTCCATAAACCCGAAAATAAGCTAAAGCCCTCTATTATCGAACTACCTAAGCTAGAGCATAAAGAACTCCCAAACCACCTTGAGTATGCCTTCCTCCAGGGAGAGGATCAACTGCCAGTAATCATAAACTCTTCCCTTGAGCATGAACAAAAAGATAGGCTCTTAGGAGTCCTAAAGAAATATAAGGGAGTTCTTGCATGGAGTGTAGCCGACATTAAGGGGATTGACTCAACTTTTTGCACGCATAAGATTCTTATGGAAGAAAACTATAAACCAGCCGTGCAACCCCAAAGGCGGGTGAATCCCAACATTAAGGAGGTAGTGAAAAAAGAAGTTATCAAACTTTTGGATGCAGGGCTGATTTACCCAATTTCGAATAGCCCGTGGGTTAGTCCTGTACAGGTTGTACCAAAGAAAGGAGGAATGATTGTGGTGAAAAATGACAACGGTGAGATGATACCCCAGAGAACAGTTACTGGCTGGTGGGTATGCATCGATTATAGAAAGCTCAATGATGCCACTAGGAAAGATCACTTTCCCCTTCCATTCATCGACCAAATGTTGGAAAGATTATCCGGGCACGAGTACTACTGTTTCTTGGATGGATTCTCAGGATATTTCCAAATCCCCATAGCACCTGAGGACCAGGAAAAAACCATGTTTACTTGCCCTTATGGAACATTTGCCTATAAAAGGATGCCTTTTGGGCTGTGTAACGCTCCCGTTACTTTTCAACGATGCATGACCGCAATCTTTCACGAATTAATTGAAGATAGCATGGAAGCTTGACTTTTCGGTCTTCGGAACTCTTTTGACCGCTGTCTTGCTAACCTTGAAAAAATGCTCAAACATGTTAGGAATACAGATATTCTAGTAAAAGTCTCGGTCACCTAATTATTGTAATAGCATTTAAGTTAGCTCGTAGTTAGTTTATTATTTAATTAGATAATAGTTTAGTCTAAGTAACATCGTGGAAGAAGGACGGGTCTTACCCACTGTATGCCTGATCCACAGCCCGAGTGTGGGCGTTTTTATGTTTCTTTGTAGGATAAGTATAAATACCCCTCTCCATATGTGGAGAGGGTTGGACCTTTATTCACAAGCTAATTGATTACAAGTTTCTCTCAAGGCTCCCATCTATTTCTCTCCAAAACTCTTCCACTTTTCTTTCTTTCTATCTTAATTCGAACCAAACCACAAGAACCACACATGTTTGTGACTTGATTGATACTCTACAATTGGTATCAAGAGCCAAGGTTTTATCTTAGGGCCTTGGATATTCAGATTTGGTGTGGTTTTTGTGAGTTAGAAGAGTTTTATTCAAAACACCTTGGTTTGATCTTTCTTGTGTTATGAGATGTGTTAGAGATGTACTTTTATGATCCTTGGTGTTAGTACAAAATTGTGTTTCAGTTGGTTTTACTATTTCATAAGCTTATTTGAAGTTTAGATTGAGTTTTGGTCATATTTCATTGTTGCGATTAGCTCCACTGTTTCATTGCTTCACTGCGATTAACTCCCGATCATTGTGGTTAGTTTGTCTGTGATTACTATTTTGGGTATACAAACAAAACACAAGGAAAGTGACATCTTTGGACTCTTGTCAACTGCGACTAGCTCCTGCGATTAGATGATCTGCGGTTGGTATCTGAGACTATCTGACTGCGTTTAGCTTCTACGGTTTAGTGGACTGCGTTTAGTTTCTGCGGTTTGCTACTTGCTTTGGTTAGTCATTTGCTTGTAATCCATTTTGTGGTTTGTGTACTCCGAGGTTAGTTGCTCCCTGCGGTTAACTCACCCTGTGATTACCTTTCTCTGTGGTTACCTACCTTGCGGTTACCTTCCACTGCGATTTGCTCTCCTTGCGGTTATCTCATATTGCGATTAGTGCATACAGTTGCGACTATCTCACATTATTTAGCAATTCACTAAGTGATGAGATTCATGTTATTGGCTAATCAATTTGCAATTCGTGTATTGTTGTAACCTTAGTCGTTTCAATTGATCTAATTGTGATCTGACGTTGTGAGATAATCCTTACGACTTGACTAATCTCAATTGGTTATATTGCAACTGGACTTGTCACAACTTAACACTTGATGCAAACTGTGACTCATCTGGTATCTCTCTATTAGTTCAATTTGCTGAATATATCTTCCGGTTTTTTTTTTTTGTTGACTTTAGTAAAATCCCTAGAAAGAATCATTTCTCGGTTTAAGTCACTAAAGCTGTAAAATCCCATTTGAAGACTTTGAGATGTCGACTGTATCTGATGACATTCAAGCTGCTGGGTCCGACACCCGACCTCCAATGCTAGACAGGACTGATTATGAATCATGGGCGCAAAGAATCAGATTGTACTGCTTTGGTAAAGAAAATGGTGAGAACATTCTACGATCTATCGATGAAGGTCCTATGCAGATAGGTACAACTAGAGATGCTATCTCCACTGCTGAGGATGGCTCTGTTTTTCAGGGAATTGATAGACCACGCACTTACAATGATCTTACTGATGTTGAAAAGAAGCGCTATGATGCTGACATTCGTGCCTCCAACATAGTAATACAAGGGTTACCTAAAGATGTGTACAAGCTAATCAACTTCAACACTGAAGCCAAAGCGGTGTGGGATAATGTCAAAATGCTTCTGTCTGGCTCAGAGCTGACCAAAGAAGACCGTGAATCTCAATTATATGATGAGTTTGAGCATTTCAAAATGAATCCTGGTGAAAAGATTACCGATTACTATGTCAGATTTCACAAGTTGGTTAACGATATGAGAATGATCAGAATGACAATGCCCAACATTCAACTCAACTCCAAGTTTGTGAACAACATGTCACCTGAGTAGGATCGGTTTGTCACTGCTGTCAAGCTCAACAAAGGATTGAGAAATATGAACTATGAGCAATTGTTTGCTTATATGCAACAACATGAGAAGCATGCTGCTTATGATCGTCAACTAAGAGAGAAACTCAATCCAACAGTCACCAGTGACTCACTTGCTTTCATGAGTAGCATGGTGCCAACTAATCAACCTGTATCATCAATGGATCACTCATCGCTACAGTCATCAGCCACCATGAACTCTCATCTCGACTCTGGATACTCTCATACAGACAAGATGATTGATAATCTCTCCAATCAAGTTTCTTTACTGGTTCAACATTTCAGAGCTGCACTCCCATCTTCCAACAATCAACTCAGAACTTCCTCCAATCTACGTAATCAAGCCATTGTGGAAGACGGAAAAGTAATGGTGCAAAACATTCAGGGAAGACAAAATGTGAATCAAAGAAATGTTGTGCGGGGTAACCTTCAGAACAGAGTTGGAAATTTCAATCAGGGACAAGGAAGGCAACAAAAATGTTACAACTGTGGGGGGTCTAGGTCACATCGCCAGGAATTGCACTCTGCCAAAACGTCCTCAAAACTCAGATTATTTCAAGGACAAAATGTTGCTCATGCAAGCTCAAGAGAATGGAGTTGTGCTTAATGAGGAAGAATTGGCGTTCATTGCTGGGGATGATGGAAAGAAATTTGATGATGATGTGGATGAACAACCAGTTCAGGATTTAGCTCTTTATGATCCAAACATCTTCCAGGCAGAGGATTGTGATGCTTTCCACTCAGATGTCGATGACGAACCCACCGCTCAGACAATCTTCATGGCTAATCTATCATCAATTGTCTCACCTGCATAATAATCTGGTCGCTCCAATTCATCCATCATATCTGAGGTACTAAAACTATATGATAAATGTGATGAACAGAAGAACTTCTGTGATATACGACAAAATAATGTTTGTGAATCAAATGAGGCTAAATTGGAAACCATCAAAATGTTCCCAACTGAGCAACATTTGGATCACGATAGGCCTTTTGACATATCTTGTGGAAAGTCTTCTGTTGTGTGTAACAATGATGTGATACATGAGCAATCGATATGTAACGAGGTACAACAAACGAACGTTGATGAATTAGATACTGCAAATTTGGGAAATAGCAATATTGTCCCATATGAGCAATATGTAAAGCACAACGTCGAGTCTGGTGTACCAAGTGATATATCCTCTGCTGATGATGAAATGTGTGATTTACATGAGTATACAGTTGTTGCACCAGATGATACCCTAAACACTAGGATTAATACTCTTAGGGATCAAGTAAGGTTCTATGAACAACGTGCTAAATTTGAGCTTACAGAACGTGAACAAAAAATGGAACTGCAAATGCATGCCTACATCACTGAACAAAATTTGAAGGAAATGGCCTTTAAACAAGAGATTAAATCTATTTAAAATCAACTTGAACGTACTTTTAAGGAAAAACAGGAAATTCAGGATAGTGTAAAACTCCTAAAAAGTGAATTTCAACAAAAGGAAACTAAACTATTAAACGAATTTTCCAACCTTAAGCAGTTGAAAAACAAACTTGAAAACAAGTTGTATGTTCTTGGCCAAACACCTCAAACAGCTCAAATGGTGGAAAAGCACATGAAACTGTGAGATAAGCATAGTAATAAGGATTTAGGGATGCCTAAAACAAATTTCCTTAAGAGCGTTAGAGACTCTCAACCCGCCCTCTATGATGCTAAGGTTATGCTTACTCCCAATCATGATCCCGCAAATAGTTCATTCGATGATGAATTAGAGGAACTTGATTCTGCCAATAGAGAGAGATTTGATAAAAAAAAATGAAGGATCCAAAGTGCATTAAACACCAAGTCATTGTTAAGCCCCATGAATATTATGAACAAAACCGAGTGACTGTTTTTGCACCACAAACGAAGTTAACACCAGAATAGGTATTTTGGCCCCTAGACATTGAGAAAATAAAAGCTGAGGAAATTAAGGCCAAGACATCCTTAAAGGTAGCTGCCCCAACGGTGTATTCCCCCAATACACCGATGCACTTAGTTCAGTTGTCACTTCCCACGAAATGTAAAACTCTCATTAGCATTTATGTCCTGTGTCAAATGTTCACTGATTTTGATAAAACATGCAAAAAGAGAATCACACCAACGGGAAGCACTGAGGGTGAACGGGGATTTGAGTTAACTAAAGAGTGTTACTTAACTGAAGTTATTCCATTTTTTAAACTTATCAAATAACACTTTGAGGGTCTACGACAATCCCTTGACAGTGAGCTTAAGGAAATGAAAGAAGTGTTTAAAGATGTGGAAAATGAGTGTAAACAAAAAGCAATAGATCTTCAGCATAGTGAAATTGCCAGAAAAAATATTCTCATCATGAATGACAACTTGATTGCTAAATGTATCTCACAAGATGTGTTTTACACCGCTAGAGATTCATCTCTTAATGCTTGTCAGTTTCATGAAATGTCTATTGTTTTGAATAACCTTCACAATCGTGTTGTTGAGCTTGAGGGGGAGAATGGGAAATTGCTTGAAAAAATTCAAAATAATGATCATGATAACATGGTCAAGCATCTTTCTAAACTAGAAGTTGATAATCTTAATTTACAATTAAAATATCAACATTTAGAAGAAAAAATGAAAATGTCAAAGGCAAAAACGTCATCTGATGCTCCGGAATTTGATGTAAATTTTTAATTAGCAAAAAGGGATGAAAAAATTCAACCTCACACGAACACGATTAGGTTATTGAGGGCTCAAATTGCCCAATTGAAGTCTCCCATGAATGTTGTGATCAACTCCCATAAACCAATGTCTGCAGATTCTCATAATTTTCAACTTCAAAACACAATCAACTTACTTATACACGAAAATGAGTGTTTTCAAGCTGAAAATTCTAAAGTTAAACAACATTACAAAGAGTTATATGATTCTATCAAGATCACTCGTGATAAAACCAATGAAAAGTATGCATGTGAGGCTGCCTTTATTCCACTTCCCCTTAAAAACAATGAGCTAGTCCATAGTGATTATCTTAGACATCTTAAGAACTGCCTTGACATGACCCGTGAAACCATAGAAGAAGATAGAACGGTAAGTCCATCTGATAACACCCTATCGGATATTTGCTTTCTTACCAAGAGGTCACAAGTGTTGTTAGAATATGTCATAGGTACATGTCCCAAGATTCCCAACATGCGTGATAAAATCGACACATCCTCATCAAGGAATTTGAAGAAGCGTGTTACTTTTGATAAACCCTTGGCTAGTTCTGTGGATAGCACATCAACACCTAGAAACCAAACAACTTTGCAACAATCTAATGTTCCCATCGTAAATTCTACAGGAGTAATCAATGTCACTAAAGCTAGCAGGTCAAAGCCTAAAGGCAACACAAGGAATGATATGACTTCGCCTGCTAAGAATGATCAAGGGAAGAAAGTAGAAGACCACCTTAGGAACAATAAGATTGATTTGAATGAAAAGAATCGTGTTGATTCTAGTATTTGCGTTAAGCGTACTGTGATTAATTCGAATTCTAATGCGACTTGCAAGACTTGTAATGAATGTTTGTTTTCTGGTAATCATGTTGAATGTGTTGTGTCATTTTTGCAATCATTGTATAAATCCCCTATTATATCTGCTAAGGATAACAATACTTGGAGAGCTACAGGAAAAGTTTTTAACAGTGTAGGATATCAGTGGAAACCTACGGGAAGAAAATTCACTCTAGGAAATCAGTGCCCATTGACTTACATACCCGACCCTAAGTCGTTAGAGGTTAAGAGATGGAAGGCTACTGGTAGAATATTCCCTTTAGAGACCCAATGCCTTGATAGTAAGATAACAGTTTCCACTGGTATTGGTTCATCTGTAAGAACCAATGATAATACTGATCATGAATCTCTTAAGTATGCATGTGCTAACCTATTGGATCCCAATTACACTTGAGGATCCATGTTTTTCAGTTATCCATATCTGTCTGGTTTCAATTGCAGGTTGTACAAATCGTCCTGTGGTATTTGGACTCAGGCTGCTCAAAACATATGACTGGGGATCGCTCTCGGCTCAGAAATTTTGTGAAAAAGTTTATCGGGACAGTTAGATTCGGTAACGACCACTTTGGAGCTATTATGGGGTATGGTGATTATGTGTTTGGTGATAGCGTAATTTCAAGAGTTTACTTTGTGGAAGGACTTGGGCACAACTTATTCTCTGTTGGATAATTCTATGATTATGATCTCGAAGTGGCCTTCAGAAAGCACACATGTTTCGTCAGAGAACTAGATGGAGTTGATCTCCTTAAAGGAAGTCGTGGTACAAATCTGTATACCATCTCTATTGAAGACGTGATGCGGTCCTCTCCCATTTGCTTACTTTCTAAGGCCTCAAAAAACAAATCATGGTTATGGCATCGACGTTTAAACCACTTGAACTTCAGCACCATAAACGAGCTCTCTCGCAAAGATCATGTTCGAGGCATGCCCAGACTGAAGTATGAAAAGGATCATCTTCGTTCGTCATATCAATTGGGTAAAAGCAAGAAACAAACGCATAAACCAAAATCCACCAACTCCAACACCGAAGTAATCCATACCCTTCACATGGATCTGTGTGGACCCATGAGAGTGCAAAGCTTCAATGGAAAAAGATATATTCATGTTATTGTGGATGACTATTCAAGATTCACATGGGTGAAATTTTTAAGATCCAAGGATGAAAGTCCAGATATCATCATCAAGATCATCAAGCAGTTTCAAGTAAGGCTCAACAAAACTGTTAGAATCAAGGGGCGATTCTTATCCCTAACTGTCCTCCAATCGGTTTTCATCAATTTTTGCCCTATTTTCACTAATTCTTGTAACGATCTGATCTAAATCATTGAGTTTATCATTGATTTCCTTTAGATCGTTGTTTATTATCTTTAGAAAAGGGTGAAATCTGGTGGAATCATTCTTAGGGTTTCTAATCGCTGGTTATCTTTAAATCGACTTTAGGGTTTCGTTTTGATTTATTATCTATCCTAAGTCGGTTTATTTATTGTTCTAATCGATCATTATATCCCTTGATTCATAAGTCGGTTTGATTAAATCGATTTACACATATATAAGGGTCGATTATACAGCATACCAATCTCATTCCACGAATCTCAATTTAGGGTTTCGTTTTTTATTGGGTGTGCTTGTTATTCGCTGGTTCTTATCATACACTAAACTCGTTTAGGGTTTGGTGTTTGTTAAACGTGGATTGGTATTGGTCTACTGATTAAACAAACTTCTTTCGGGGTTTGGTAACGTGTGATTTGCTGGTTCCTTTATTGGGTTTTCGTTGGTTTGATTGTGCGCTAGGGTGTTTGGAGCTGTGGGTCATTCGTGGTGTTAGTGGGTTAAAGAGAGATGGAATCGGGGTTTCTTAAGAACAAGAAGTCTACAAGAAGGTCGGGGTTGGCTGCTAGGATTAACAATGTTGATGGCAAGGTTCTTGTTAACGAAGGTACGTCATTAAGGTCTGTTCTAATTAGTGCGGGTTTGGCTGGAAAAACGGGTAGTTTCAAACTTCCTAAAGATGATGGTTCTGGTCCTAAGGGTACTACTGGTCATCCCGTTGTTTATGAGATCGATCCTGCGGTTCGTGATAAGGTAAGTAATGTTGGTTCTTATTCTGATGTTCCGGAGGGCACTAATGTTGTGAATAATGATGTTGGGGCTGCTCATGTTGGTACGTCTATGGATATGGGTAATGAATCAGCAGTTGGGGGTAAAAGTGGTGGTTCTTGTGAGCCTAAAGTAGCTCGTGATTCTGATGGACCTAACGAGGCTACTGGTTCGGGTTCAAGAGTAGTTATTCCAATGGCCGTTGTTGATGATATGTGCACTAAACTTACTAATTCATTATACGGTTATTTCATTGGTCATAGACTTGCGTTTCCTATTGTGGAAGATTATGTCAAGCATGCTTGGGCAAGGTTCGGCTTTAAACATGTCATATTGCGGAATGGTTTCTTCTTTTTCAAGTTCTCTTCACTTGAAGGTATGAATAAAGTTCTTAATGGTGGTCCTTGGTTTATTAGATCAACGCCTTTATTCTTACATGTTTGGGTGCCTAATATGAGGCTTGAGAAGGAGAAGATTACTAAGGTACCGGTTTGGGTACGTATTCAAAATATACCGTCCGTTGTATACTCTAAAGCCGGTGTTAGTTTGATTGCAAAACAGTTGGGCCGGATAATACGTTTTGATGCGGCTACTAATGATATGTGTATGAATCCTTGGGGACGTTATTCACATGCAAGGGTACTTATTGAATTATCGGCTGATTTGGATGTTTTGGAATCAATTGAGGTTGAAATTCCTTTACCTAAGGGTAAGGGTCATTACATGGAAGTTCTTGATGTTGAGTATGAATGGTGGCCATCTTGGTGTTCTAAGTGTGTTTGTTTCAATCATGATGATGATGTGTGCCCTCTTAGGCGTAAGCGGGTTACTAAGGATTCGACTCAACAAGATAGTGAAGTCAAGCGTAAGGTTCACTCTACAAAGGCTGGTCTAACAAGTGATAAGGGTAAGAAAGTGGCTTGGGGGTTTTCAACTAAGTCAACACTTTTGTATCAACCTGTTTCCAAACCGGCTACCAAGAAGAAGAATCGTGGTACTCAACCTGATGTAGGGGCTGTTTCTAAGCCTTCTAATGGTGATTCTAATTCGAATGGTACATCTAATGATGCGTTGAAGAGTGATTTTGGGGCTGCTAATGGTGATTCTAATTCTAATGATGTAGGGGCTGTTTCTAAGCCTTCTAATGGTGATTCTAATTCGAATGGTACATCTAATGTTGAGGATGGTGGACATACTCAACATGAGCAGCCGGAACATGTGGATGCTCATGCTTCTTTTGGGGGTGTGGAATCCGTGGGGTTAAGTGGTGTTAATGTGGTTCCATTGCATAACACTACTGATGGTTTGTGGGAGCATGGTTCTCACAATGAAGGTGCCTCTACAAACGTGACTTATTCTGATTTTGACACGTCTAGCTCGGTTCCTACATTTAATGTAGTGAAGAGTCCTAAGAAGAGGGTTACGTTTGCTGATGAGGTTGATGAAGTTGATGAATTCTATGAGAACTATGATGATATTGCTAATTATTCCAAGTTCAAGAATGGTTCTCCTAAAGATTTCCAGGTGCAAGGACGCAAGAAGAAATAGTTATTCATTTTATTTTTATTATTTTTGTGATTCTTGCTTGTTAAGTTGCTTTGTTTAGCATGTTTGGTTGGTCATTTGCACATGTTGTGCATGTTTGTTTTAAGAATGGTATGTCATTCTTAGATAAGTTTCTTGTAAGTGTCCTAAGGGACTTGAGATGAGGGGTGTGCGCCCTCATCCTTTGTACTTCAACGCTTTTTGGTGTAATGAATTTTACCAGGGTGTGTTATCCCTTTTACCCAAAAAAAAAAAACTGTTAGAATCATCCGCACAAACAATGGAACTGAGTTTGTTAACCAACATCTCACCAAATTCTACGAAAGTGTCGGCATCAGTCATCAGAAGAGCATTCCTCGAACTACTCAACAAAATGGAGTAGTTGAAAGAAGAAATCGCACACTAGTTGAAGCGGCTCGCACTATGCTGATATTCTCAAAAACACCAATGTTTCTATGGGCTGAAGCCATTGCTACTCCTTGTTACACTCAAAATCGATCATTAATTCATCCTCTCCACAACAAGACACCGTATGAGCTGGTGCATCTCAAAAAGCCTGATCTCTCCTTTCTTCATGTATTTGGTGCCCTGTGCTACCCAACTAACTACAGTGAAGACTTAGGGAAGCTCAAAGCTAAAGCTGATATTGGGGTATTCGTCGGTTATGCAGCAGATCAAAAAGGGTACCGAATCTACAGCAAAAGAACCTGACAAATCATGGAAACAATCCATGTCACGTTTGATGAGCTGACAGAGCATACGGCTTCAGGACACACCAGTTCCGGACCCTCAAAAAATCTTTTATCTCCTGGACCAATAAGTTCGGGACTTGTACAGAACTCCAATCATGTCACTCCTTATGTTCCTCCCTCTAGTGAAGACTTGAAAAGGTTATTTGATCCCATGTTTGATGAGTACTTTGAGTTACAGCCACCTCATGAACCGGTACAGCCAGCTGTTTTACCTAATATTATGGCTAGAAATGCACCACATGATACAAATGGTCCTTCAGTCTCCATCTCTCTTGATCCGGAGGCACCAGAATGCAGCAACACTCAAATTGAATCAAATATACAATTGTCTTCTGAACATCAAGGAGTTACCTCTGATAACACATGGGAAGTCAATCCTTTTGCATCATTTGAGGAAGAACCATTTGAAAACGTATTTTCACCAGAATCCTCCAATGAAGCATCTTCCTCAGACAATTCAAACAATGTAATATCTGTACCCTATCCTCAACCTCATGAACATATCAGAAAATGGACAAATGATCACCCTATTGACAACATTGTAGGAAACCCCTCAAGACCGGTATCCACCAGACAACAACTTGCCACTAATGTCTTGTGGTGTTTCTTCAACTCAGTCTTATCTAAAGTCGAGCCCAAAGACTTCAAAGACGCCCTTACAAAATCGATTCTACTTAACAACTAAAAACCAAAAACCCTAACCGATTCTCTCTATGGCGAAAAGCAAAAAAAAAAAAAAAAAAAACGATTCACCTTCCATGAGATTCCATAATCGATTCTACCTTTAATTGTTTAATCCTTTTCACTTCGTGGGTGGATTATTATTTTATTGGTTCTTGTTCATCATGGGTCGGTGATCTTTTTATGCATTTTTTTTCTCTATGGCAAAACATAGATCTTTTTCTACTATCACTACTATTTATTCTTATCTTGTTTTGTCTTTAGTGCATGATCTCTATTTATTCCTACTCAATGTTAATTTCTGCTATTGACTTCACATGGGTCGGTGGTTACTTTTATTTATTAGGTCGATTGGAGATCTTGCATGAATTATCTTTTATCGCTATTGGTTTTGAAATCTGGTCGTTCCTTGTTTCCTTAATCCTATTAATCGGCTTAATGTTCATTAAATCGTTTCTATTTATTTTTGGGATGATCAGAGGGTTTGTTGCGCTATCACTGCTATATATTTTCTTAGACATGTTTCATTCTTATCTTGACGATTTGTTACAAATCGATTATTTTTTCATGGTTCGATCGTTGGTATGGTCTGGGTATAATCGATCTTGTTTGGTCGATCATATCTGTTGGGGATGGTCTTAATGCTTAAATCAAAACTGTTTGGTTTTGCTTATTTATCATGATGGTGCGTTATTACTGATCGTGACTAAGGGTCTGAGTGTGGATATATTTATTATACTGGTCGTGTTTGCTACGGCTTGTACTACTATTGAAGTTCGAATGATTGAAGTGGGTTTAGAGAGATGGAAGTCAAAGTAATTTTGTGTAAGTCAAGTTTATGTGATTCTTGTTCAAAAATCAATTCTTGGGATGCTGCTGGTCGATTTGGAGGTTTAGTTTTCTTGGTTCTTTATTCGTAAGTTCCTACGGTCAGTATTGGAAGTTAGGGTATAACCCTATTAGGACTAGTCATCGTTCTCAAAACAATGTTGATGTTACTATTTAATATGGATTTGTGATTGATGTTGCTAGTTGACGTGGAAGTTAGGGTTTGTTTCAAACCTTAGAGTTTGTCTTCGTGATTATTCAGACCTGGTTGTATTTTGTTCTTTTTGTTTGGATTAGGTCTATATTACGAATGGTGGTTGATGGTAAGTACAAGTCCTTGAAGACACAAGTATGGTTCTGATTTGCTTGGTCATACGTGGTGCTTGGGATTTAGTGGATTGTCTTTGAGCTATTGAGGGATGTTCTTACCTCTTGGCCTCTTTGTGAATGTTCATCTATTAGTTACACAGCTGTGCTCTAACTCTGATTCTTTTGAAGCATGTTTGTGGGACTATAAAGATGATTTTGGAAGTTTGGACTACTATGACGATTTGAAGATTCAAGAAGCTTATTTTTCTTTTATAGTCGTTGTAGTTTAATGTTCAATTATTAGTTATAAGTGTGGCGTGTCACCCTTATATTGTAAGTTATAGGAATGATGGTTCATTCCTATAGGAGAGTATGTAAGTGTCCTAAGGGACTGAGGTGAGGGAGTCACCCTCATCCTTTGTACTTCAATGTTTTTGGTGTAATATATTTTACCAGGGTGAAACATCCCTTTTACCCAAAAAAAAAAAGACGCCCTTACAAAGGTGTCTTGGTTCACCGCAATGCAAGAATAAATCCATGAGTTTGATCGTCTTGATGTATGGGAATTAATACCACCACCTGAGTGTGCGATGATCATTGCTCTTAAATGGATTTTCAAAGTTAAGCTTGATGAGCATGGGGATGTGTTGAAGAATAAGGCTCGTTTAGTTGCAAAAGGATATAGTCAACAAGAGGGTATTGATTTTGAAGAATCATTTGCACTAGTTGCTCGTATCGAGGCCATTAGAATCTTTCTTGCCAATGCTGCCAGCAGTAACATGATCGTTTATCAAATGGATGTTAAGACTGCCTTCTTGAACGGGGACTTAAAAGAAGTGGTTTATGTCTCTCAACCCGAAGGATTTGTGGACCCAGAAAGACCAAATCATGTATATCGCTTAAAGAAGGCACTCTATGGTCTCAAACAAGCTCCTAGAGCTTGGTACGACACACTTTCCAAGTTTCTCTTCAAATCGATTTACCAAGGGTGTTGTTGATCCTACCTTGTTCACTAGAAAGACTGGGAACAATCTCCTTCACGTTCAAATCTATGTTGATGATATTATCTTCGCATCGTCTGATTCCAAGGAATGTGATCGCTTTGCTACAGAAATGAGTTCCCAGTTTCAAATGTCTATGATGGGACAAATATCCTTCTTCTTGGGGCTACAAGTTTCACAAAACCCGTGAGGCATTTTTATTAAACAAGCCAAGTACGCTAGTGATATTCTTAAGAAGTTTGGCTTTGACTCAAGTGACACCGTTGATACACCCATGGTTGAAAGATCCAAACTCGATGACGACTCAGCTTGTGTAATAGTTGATCAAACCAAATACAGAAGCATGATTGGATCTCTCATGTACCTCACAGCAAGTAGGCCAGACCTTCTTTTTGCCTTATGCATGTGCGCCAGATATCAATCCAAGCCTACCAAAAAGCACTTGGAAGCTGTCAAGAGAATCTTCAGATATCTCCAAGGGACAATCCACATGGGTCTCTGGTACCCAAAAGACAATGCAACGGCTCTCACGGCCTACTCTGATGCTGATCATGCAGGGTGTCAAGACACTCGCAGAAGTACTTCCGGAGGTGCTCAATTCTTGGGTGAGAAACTTTTCAGCTGGTCATCCAAAAAGTAAATGTGCACTTCTATTTCATCGACAGAAGCGGAACATATAGCCATGTCCTCGTGTTGTGCTCAAATTTTGTGGATGAGATCACAATTATCAGATTATGGGTTTGATTTCAACAAAATCCCAATGTATTGTGATAACAAAAGTGCGATTGCCCTATGCTGCAACAATGTCCAGCACTCTAGAGCCAAGCATATAGACATTAATCATCAGTTCATCAGAGAACAAGCGGAGAAAGGGATAGTGGAACTCTACTTTGTGAGAATGGAGTTTCAGTTGGGTGACATTTTCACAAAGGCTCTGTCTCGGGAAAGATTTCAGTTCATTCTCCCACGACTTGGAATGAAGAGCCTCACTCTAGAAACTCTTAAGTCTCTCCAAGAAAAGAATGATGATTGAAGGATTAGCTTCACATATCCTTTGTACATAACATATATCAAAAAGAAAATAGAAGAATATAAAACCAATATAAACCATAAAAATTAGAAAATTATAAAAACCAAAAATATTTTTCTCACGACATGTCTCTTGTGTAATCAATATTATGTACGTTTCTAGAAATGTCATTCAATAATGACACGAAATCATACATATGCTTGAGCAAGAGTTTTTCGGTTTCAAATAAAGCTTTTTTCTAAAACATGTCGTTTCTCAAAACATTCTTAAAAAATTATGGCTTGCAGTCATCTCAGGCTGTAACCTGGACTTCAAAAATATGAATTGCTATTACTTCAGATAGCAACCTGTTTTTCAAAATGGGGAAAACACGTCGCCAAAAAGACGGTTGTTCCTTTTACCGAGTGAAGTTCACCTGGGCATGGATTACTTTTTATCCATGTTTCCTCGATCTAATGTACGCTTCAGTGCATTATTTCTTGATAAAGAAGAGAAATCTTCTTTTTATCGCCAAATACTTTTCCTTCTATGATTTTTCCGGACAGTATTTGTGCAAAACTTGGTGGTACAATGAGATTTTGATTGAAAATCAATTTGTACTCAAAATTTTGACAAAATTTTTCACTCAATCATTGACATCACTTATTTAAGCTTTAACATCTGTCTTTGATTGAGGGGGAGAGTGATTCTTCTCAAAATTTTACGTTTCATCAAAACTCTCCACACTTTGTACAAAAATCTTGCAACAATATACTTTGTGATGGTTATGTGTCAGAATGAGAAATTTTTAAAGGGTTTTCGTTAAAAACTTCAAATCTTTTGTAAACTCTTCAAATCTGACACATAACAACCTCCCTCACAGATTGAGGGGGAGCAAGAAAAAGTTCCTTTTATCAGAAAATATTAAAATTGACCGCATTTCTCTCCCAAATGCTTTCTAAACTTATTTAAATCAATTGGGATCCAAAATCTCAAAAGATTTGAAATTTTTGATCGGGGGAGAGAATTTGACTTAAATATGAAATCTGATAATCAAATGTGATCTTTTGGACTCAATAATAGGCTCCCACATATGTGCTAAACCCTTTCGTATATCGATGCACATATTGAGGGGGAGCAAAAGGCGTTTATGGAAGTTATACCAAAGACCGACCATTTATCTTTATGCATGGAGTTATAAGGTTGGTTAAGGTTAGGTATGAGTTCCCATGATCCACCAGAACCGGAAGGATCTTCCCAGGGACAATCCTTTAGATAGATTAGAAGTCCTTAGGAATGATTGAAAAAAGGAGTAAAGTGAGAAAGGGAAGAGTGCGGACTGAGATAGAGCTAGGACTGGAACAAACCCAACAAGGTTCTAATGGTGAAGTCTCGGTAAGCACTGAAGGGGTTGAAGAATTAAAAAGAGATGAAATGAGAAAGGGTGAAAAGAAATAGCCCTCCATATATTCAACCATAGGGCAGAAACCGGGTTCAATTCATAATCTACTGGCGGTTACTAAGGTAACACCGGTATTGAAGACAAGACGTCATGGATCCAGTGACGCACTGCACTAAACTTCCCAACCACTAAAATTCTCTTAAAAGAGCTTGTTTCATTCTCACGTGGAACCCTGTGCAATGTATCGACTGCTCATTGCGAGCTATATTGATACCTAAACAGGAGACGCCTCCCCAGTCTCCAGGTGCGGATCAAAATGCACTATTGAGTCTAGAGCCATGAGATCATCCATAAATCTCGATAGGACACACTTCAAATATGCTTATTGTTTCACACAATGTGGAAAGTAAGATAATATATTTAGAGTCCTATGCATTATCCTTGTGGTATTGCCAGAACATCCGAGTGATATGAAAATATTCAAAATGACGATGGAAATCCTTCTAGAGCGAACATCTTTCAAGCTCTTGGTAAGTGACATGTGAGATCCATCTTGGATCAATGATCAAGTGACAACTGGAAAGCAACAATGGTGCGATTCAACACTGAATCAAACTTGTTCCAGGATATGGATTGACGGATACTTTTGCTAAAACCTTTCAATGTGCTCACAAACTAATTTTTCGAGCACATTGATTGTGTATGATCTTTCAACAAAAGTTTTTTTGATGGAAATGTGATTCTGAGTATAAAACACTCGTTGTGTCTAAAAAAAAATTGTTTATTATATGACACGCGAGTGATTTCTATAAATCAATTTCTCATCAACCCGTGAATGTTTATTCACCGATTCACTCTATCGTGCTGTCTGCTTTGAGATGTTCCGGTATGAGAACATGCTTAGTATGAACTATGAAGATTCCAAAGTGGATTCTTTGGAAAATTCATTACTATAAGCTGGAAATTGCTGTGAAGTTGTTACAAAAAATGTTGAGAGACTACCAACAATGTTTCCGCAACTCTGATGAAAAAGTCTCCTGATCCACAACTCTAATGTAAAGTCTCCTGATCCAGAAGGGTGTGAACATGATGGTCCTTGAGTCACTACATCACATAAAGGCGTTACTACTATGGATGAGCTTGGAGATTTACGTTGGCTGATGATCTCAATGAAGCTCAAAGATCACATATCACAAAGGAATCAAAATCACAAGTTCGTTTGCTTGAAGTACAAAGTGTGCAAAAAAGTGAAGAATCAGAACCTACGAGCTACAAAGATTTAAGAATGCTTAAAGATCAAAGAGCTTAATTTCCAAGGTGACCTCGCTTAGGGGGAGATTGTTAGGAATACAGATATTCCTGTAAAAGTCTCGGTCACCTAATTATTGTAATAGCATTTTAGTTAGCTCGTAGTTAGTTTATTATTTAGTTAGATAATCGTTTAGTCTGAGTAACATCGTGGAAGAAGGACGGGTCTTACCCACTGTATGCCTGATCCACAGCCCGGGTGTGGGCGTTTTTATGTTTATTTGTAGGATAAGTATAAATACCCCTCTCCACATGTGGAGAGGGTTGGACCTTCATTCACAAGCTAATTGATTACAAGTTTCTCTCAAGGCTCCCATCTATTTCTCTCTCTAAAACTCTTCCACTTTTCTTTCTTTCTATCTTAATTCGAACCAAACCACAAGAACCACACATGTTTGTGACTTGATTGATACTCTACAAAACGTTGCAAGGAAACCAACTTGGTCTTAAATTGGGAGAAATGCCATTTTATGGTAAAACAAGGGATTGTGCTAGGACATAAGGTCTCAGGGAATGGGATTGAGGTGGACCAAGCAAAGGTTGAAGCTATATCTAAATTACCTTATCCCACGACTGTTAAGGCAATACGCAGCTTCTTGGGTCACGCCGGGTTCTACAGGAGATTCATTAAGGATTTATCTAAAATAGCTCGGCCAATGACTCAATTGTTGGTAAAAGATGCCCCTTTCGATTTCTCTCAAGAATGCAAGGATGCATTCGATCTCCTGAAAAAGGAACTCACACAAGCCCCAATCGTGGTTACACCCAACTGGGAGTTACCTTTCGAGATCATGCGTGATGACTATGCTGTTAGGGCAGTATTAGGCCAAAGGCGTGACAAACAATTCCAACCTATATACTACGCTAGCAAAACTATGAATCCCGCTCAAGAGAATTATTCTACCACTGAAAAAGAATTATTAGCCGTGGTGTTCGCTTTTGACAAATTCTGTCAATATCTTGTCCTTTCAAAGACGGTTTTTTTCACTGATCATTCGGCTCTTCGATATCTTTTTGCTAAGCAAGATGCCAAACCATGACTAATTCGGTGGATCTTGTTGTTACAAGAGTTTGATGTTGAAATTTGTGATAAAAGGGGGGCGGAGAATTTGGCTGCTGATTACTTCTCTCGTCTTGAAAATCCCCTTAATGAGCTTGATAAAAGCGAGATTCGGGATTCATTCCCTGACGAACAACTCATATCAATGACAGATTCTGAACCTTGCTACGCTGATTATGCTAATTATCTCGCAAGCAGGCTCACTCCGGAACACATGACTAGATACGAAAAGAAAAGGTTCTTTGCCCAACTAAAATACTACTTCTGGGACGAACCATTCTTATTCCAAAGATGTCCTGACCAAATAATCAGGCGCTGTGTTTCGGGAAATGAGGCTATAAAGATTATGAAAGAATGTCATTCGGGGCCTTCTGGGGCCATCATGGGATAAACACCACCGTACGAAAGATTTTCAATGCGGGATTCTATTGGCCCACGATATTTCGTGATGTAAAAGAGATGATACAAGCATGCGATGCATGTCAACGGGCCAGGAATATATCAAGCAGAGATGAAGCGCCTCAGAATTTTATACAAGTTTGCGAGGTTTTTGATGTTTGGGGAATTGGTTTCATGGGGCCTTTTTCGTCCTCAGGGGGGAACGAATACACTTTAGTGGCCATTGATTATGTTTCAAAATGGGTAGAAGCACAAGCCCTTAGGACCAACGATGCTAGGGTAGTTATTCATTTTCTGAAAAAGTTGTTCGCTAGGTTCGGCATTCCAAAAGCTCTCATTACTGATAGGGGGACCCGCTTTTGCAATGCGCAAATGGAAAAGGTCATGAAGAGATATGGAGTTTCCCACCGGTTCTCCACCGCCTATCACCCACAAACCAACGGTCAAGTCAAAAACACAAACAGGGCAATTAAAAGAATATTGGAAAAGACGGTTAATCAAAATAGAAAAGACTGGTCATTTAAACTCGATGAAGCCCTATGGGCATTCCGAACTACCTACAAGACACCTATTGGAACGACCCCGTTCCGCATGGTTTATGGCAAGGCATGTCACCTTCCGGTTGAACTCGAACATAAGGCTTATTGGGCGCTTAAGGCATGTAATTTGGACTATACAGTCGCTGGAACGAATAGGTTCTTGCAACTCCATGAGCTTGATGAGCTAAGGCTAGAAGCGTGTGAATCTTTCGTTACATATAAGGAAAGGGCGAAAAGATGGCATGACCAGCGAATTAAGAAACCTAAGGAATTCTTAGAAGGAGACAAGGTTCTATTGTATAACTCTCGGTTAAGGTTATTTCTCGGGAAACTCAAGTCTAGATGGTATGGGCCCTTTACGGTGAAAAGTTCCTCTAAAACTGGAGTTGTTGTGTTAATGGACGATGAAAATAGAGAGTTCACTGTCAATATACAACGCGTAAAACATTATCAAGAAAGTAGTAATGAAATGATTAGTGAGGAGGATGTAACATTTGACGATGAGGTCACGTAATTGCCCATGACCTTGAGTCTAGCTACAAGACTCGTAAAATAAGGAAAAGCGCTTCTTGAGAGGCAACCCATGTTTTGTGTGATTTTTAATTGTTTGATTGTAATTTGCTTCCGTATGCATGCTTTATTTTTATTGTTGGTAGATCATGTTTCAAACTAAAAATTGTGAATATGCTTTATTTTGTTGTTTAACTTCGTCTTAACTTCATATAAAGGTATTTTGCAAAAGTTAAGTGTAAGAGGAAACCCCAAATTAGTTTTTAAGAACGAAATTGATCATGATTCGCCACAATATTAAATGAAGATGTGTATTAGTACTTGTTAGAGACAAATGCTTGTATCGAGTCATAATGATGTTTTGCAGGATTTTCCAAGAAGTAGGACATAAGTTTTTCCAGAAATTTTCTGGAAACTTAATGTAAAGATTTCTACAGGTCACTTCTGACGGCGTCAGGAGTTAATTCCTGATGGCGTCATGTGTAAAATTCTGGAAATTTTGTGAGTTTTGTTTTTCTAACGGAGTCTTAAAGTTTTTGTTAATTCTTTAGTTTTATAAACTCCAGAAAATCTGCAACCATTCACTCCACAAGCATTATATCTTAATTTGCTTTCTAGGACTTGTTAGTATATATAGATTGCCGCCGATTTTACTTGAGGTTGCCTTGTTTGTTTTCTCAAGTTTAACAGGTTATGTATGACAAGAAGATGATTTATTTTGTAAGTAGTAAAAAAAACCCTAAAATATTCTCTCTCTAGGGGCGATTTTTTGGCTGCCATGGCCGCCACCTCTACTTCTCTTCTCCGGTTAATTCAGCCTCTTCAATCGCCTCTCTACCTTATGGTATGCAATCGATTTATTAGGCTATGATTCTTTAGAGGTGGCGTGCTGTTTTTATTGATTATCTATCCATAATCGCTCTATCCTTTAAACCTTAACCTATCCTTTTTGATTCCATTCGTTCATACCATTCTGTTAGGGTTTATTTTGGTTGAGGAGTAAGGCCAGAAAAAAAGAACCTTCATGATATTCTCTCTCCCCTAGGGGAAATCCGGCCGCCACCCTACAAACATTTCCCGGCCTATTTCTACACCAAATCGTCCTCTCTATCCTTGATTCAAGGGTATGCAATACGATTTTTGGTTAGATCTTATTATTAGGGTGGTTGGCAACGCTTTCTTGTTTAAATATAATCGGATTTCGCCTCATTATTAAACCCTAAACGTTATTGTTTAGTCGGTCATAGATCGATCTATCAGGTTGGTTCTTAACCGACTCTTTATTTGGGTTGTTATTCGATTCTTTAGTAACCCTAACCGACTTCTTTCATATATATTGTAGATCGTTATAGGTTTATCCTTAATGATTTACTATTTATTTCGGTTTAGGGTTATAAGGGTTTGCTGATCGCATGTTTTTATTGGTTATAATTTTAACGATCTTGCTTGGGTTTTGGTCGATCTACGATCTATTCCAAAGGCATATATCTTTTATATCCATCTTTTAGATTTAATTGATTGGTCATTGGGTTATTACATGCACGAATTCCTTTTTTAGGGTTTCGTTTAATTTGGATCTGATCGAATGGGTGCTGCTACGCGTTCATGGTTATGAAATCTGTTTAGGGTTTCGACATTTAATGGGGTTTGTGAGCTGGTGTGTGATGTGTATCTGCACGTTATGCTGCTGGTAGCCTTTGTTAGGGCTGATTGTTGGTTGTGAGTTCTGATTGATGGTTGTTGTGGTTCGTGGTTAATGGGAGAGATCTAAAGTGATGGTATCTGTAGGTTAGGGTTATTTAGACCCTATTTTCTGCTCGTGCATGCGTTGTATGTTCCTTGCTTCAGAACTATGTCTTTGACCAGGTGGTATGATGTTATTATGGTACGTATGAAGCTAGGGGGTACTGCTATGGTACGAGTTCTTGAAGGTTAAGTTTTTAGAGTTCTTATTCAAAAATTCTAAGGATAGATTGGATGTGGCTGGTTCTTATTTGCTCTTGCTGTTGTTTGAGCGTATTTGTTGGTTGCATATTCGATCTTATGATGATGCATGGTTCCTTTGTTCTTGCTGAATTGA
Organism: Artemisia argyi; assembly: GCA_030686995.1. Taxonomy (NCBI): domain Eukaryota; kingdom Viridiplantae; phylum Streptophyta; class Magnoliopsida; order Asterales; family Asteraceae; genus Artemisia; species Artemisia argyi. Next base: position 93,187,064 of record CM060676.1, read on the forward strand.
TTATTTAAGTGTCCTTTCATGGGATATTGATTTTGGCTGCTTGCAAGGGGATCGTGGCATGTAGGTTAAGTTTCAAGGGTATCTTATTCAAAAATCCTTGACTCGTTCAATAGGAATGCTTCATTATTTCTATTGATCGTTTAGTGGTAGTTCGATCTATATACTTGGGTTCTATAATTTGTGTTGGATCGATGCTGCTGTGGTACGACCTCATGTTGGTGAGTTCACGTTCATCAGCCTTGTGTAGGTCATTTTTTGCAGGTTAGGGTTGTTTAGCCCTATGTTTGTCTACGACTGATCAAGATACATTGTTTTTCATTCTTGCTTGAGTTTCCTCCATTTTGAAACTTGTAGTAGATGTGGTATTGGATCGAGTTGTAGTGTTGGTTTGGTCCTGGTTGGATCAATGAAGATCGGTGTAGTTGGTGGATCTATTGTGTGGATTGGCGCGTGTCTATTCTACCATGGTTTCGGCTGCATCGTTGAAGGTCATGAACTTCTATGACAACATGGGAAGATTCAAGTTTTTACTTGATGTTTTTATTTGTAAATCTTATGGTCGTTGTAGTTTTCTGTTCATGTATTTGTTATAAGAATGGTTTGTCATTCTTATATTAGAGTATTTGGTGGTCAGTTGCACATGTTGTGCATGTTTGTTTTAAGAATGGTATGTCATTCTTAGATAGGTGTCTTGTAAGTGTCCTAAGGGACTGGGGGCGAGGGAAATCACCCTTGTCATTTTGAACTTCAACGTTTTTTTGGATAATAAATTTTGCCAGGGTGTATTAACCCTTTTACCCAAAAAAAAAAGAAGATGATTTATTTTTCTCGAAGGGAAGCTTTGAATGTTCATTTTCTTAGAGGAAGATCTAACCTTGTTACCACACTATCCACACCGAACGAATCAGGGGAGTATTTGCTTTCATTCTTTTACCTATTTCACTTTTACATTATTTAATTAAACATTGGGGACAATGTTCAACCTAAGTGTAAGGGGAGGGTAAATGATGAAACCTTATAGGATACTATTGCACTTAAGTTTGTTTGTTTGATGGTAGGTTTGTAATAAAACTTAGAGAAATACTTGTTAGTATAATTTTAGCTCCAAATTTAAAATTTTTTACAACATTTAGGAGTGAAACTTTAGCCTTAGCAAGCGTCTCATGGATAGGAGTTGTATGACTAGCACAAAACTGTACCATTCAGAAAAATTTTCCACCCAAATATGTGAGGTTTGCCTTTAGATTTGATAGGAAAAGCATTTACTATTAGAGCTTATGAGTGTACCGGTAGCATTTAGATTCTAGAACTTGCGTTAGTGATGCATCCCGAGACCGCTAGTGAGACTACATTCGTGTAGTAGGATTTACTACATGATAAGAGGCATTAGGATCACCCTTGTGTTAAACCCGTATCATAATTACTTGAGCATTTAAGTCATATTACTTGGCTAGTAAAGTCAACTAATTTTTCCCACACCTTAGCGTTGTACTCATTTTTAGTACACGAAACCCCTAGTACACCCTTCCGAGCCTATCTTTTCGTTTCTAACTTTAAGCATCTTACTTAATGGAAGAATTTGTTACAACCCACCCAAATGTGCAACCAAATCGCCTTAGCCTTCCGTGTATGCACTCATTTTTTGTGCATTATTGTTATATGTTTAAACCCTTAGTTAATTATCTAATTGATTAAATGGTTTCTAAGTCGGGTCATATCCTGTACATATTGTTTTGTAGCGATTGGGACTCATGGGTAAAGTACTTGTGTTATGGAGTAATGAGGAAGAACATCATATATTACCCCCATATGTGCGTTAATCTTAAAAAGTACTCCAAGTGTTTTGATTATCTTAATTCGAGTCATTAGATTAGTTTATTGTAAAGTATGTAAAAATTCAAGTGTAAGGGGAATGTAAATTCCCTACGATGTATTATTTTGGATGGTAGGGTAAGAGTGTATGCAAAAAGAATAAAAAAATCGAAAAAATAAATAGAAAAAGAAAAGAGAAAAAAACATATGGACTACTATCCCGTTTCATTCTATGTTTATTTTATGTTTTTGTTATTTTTCATTTATTAGCTTAAGTCGAGTCTAGTCTTGGCTTAGCAACGCCATATTGTACATGTAATTAACCAAGATGATTAACTCGCCACCAGTAAATATTGCCTTTATCCAACAAAACCGTGTATTCCATATCCCTACACCTAACGTTATAACCCTTTAAAAGACCTATTTGATAGTTAATCCTAGGTTCTTACGCCAAGTGGTGAAGGTTTGATCCTTTCCCAAGCTTATGGTAATCTATTTTGCTATGACAGGTAGTGAGAGATGTTTTCCATTTCCATATTGTGATATATACTTTATTACACCCGAGAGATGTGAGTATCTAAACACTATTAGTGAGGTGCTAGTGTATGACCTCCGTGCTTGTCTTTGGTCTTTAGTGAAACGATTATTTGTTGTAATTACTTTTATATTAGTGTTAAATGACTCCTAACTTGTATTTTGATTAGAATAAAAGCGCATTTGCTTGAGGACAGGCAAATCTCAAGTGTAAGGGTATTTGATGAGGCGAAAAATGAACCGTTTTTAAGGGGTCATTTATGCCCGAATTCGAATTTATTTGATCAAATATTGCCCTAAATCGTTCCTTTTGTCATTTTAGGTACTTTTAGAGTGAAATCTGGAAAAGGAAGCATTTTGGACGTTTTTAGAGCATAAAAGTGAAGAAAACGGCAAAGTCTTAATTTTCCTTGCTGGGAATAGTACCTGATAGCGTCACAAGCTTCTACATGACGGCGTCAAGAGTAATACAAGAGGTGGATGTGGATAATACACGTGACGATCCAGAGAGTTTTATGCATTGGAGATGACGGCGTCACCCAATGCCATCATGGTCTAAGTATTAGTGACGGCCCAGAAGAAAATCACACATGACGGCGTCAAAAGTGGATCTAGGCAATCCGATTTCATTATAGGTGGCGAGTTGACAGCGTCACAAATTCCTACTTGACGCCGTCACCATGTATAATCTATATATAGTTTTCCAATTTTCATTCATTAGGGTGCAATTTTGAGGGAAAAATCCTAGGCCGATTTTCATAGCTTTTTCAAGGGTTTCAACCCTTTGAAACTTTCATGTTTAATTTGAGATAAGTACTCTTTCAATTTAATCAATATGTCTATGTGTTGCTTGAATATATCTTACACTTGTCTTCTATTTAACATGTTAGGCTAGATTTCATTCGTGTTTGTTTAGATGTAGCGAAACCTAGATGTTAATTATGGGTTGATTGTTTGTTTATAGTTATTACAGATGATTGTATTCGATGTTAGGCTTAAGAAAACTGACAGACTTCCATTGGTAACATGCTTGAACGTCTTAAGAAACATGATCAAAGGTGTACTATGATTTTTGGTTGTATTTAATGCGTAGGAGAATTCTAATGATCCCATGTTAGGAGCTTCTAACGGCTCGACATAGGAGTGAAGTAGGATCCTATAGAGTTAGGGAATATTGTACACGGCCCTACGACTAGTATTAAGGAATATGACCCGTCATCCATGCAATTGTAACAAGCTATCAACCTGTAAAAGATATCTAGGGAGTAATGAAACCTAAGTAAACAGAACTTTCCCCATTATTGTTTGTTAGGATATAAAATATCAAAGTACTTCTGTATGTCAAAGTACTGCTGCATGAAGAATAAAGTCAAAGTACTGCTATTACTGAGTACTTCGAAGGAAACAAGGACTTATGTGCAATATTAGTTAAAGGATTAATGTGTAATATTGAACGAATATTCTAGAATTAGTTAGGGATAATGACTTGTCGTTCTAGTATTATATGTTGTAAACCGACTTAAGGTTATCTATATAAAGAGCCTTAAGAGGTATTAGTCGATATAAGTTTTATAAGTTTTAGAGTTGTTAAAAGTCGATAAATAGTTAGGGATTGTTAGTGAATCTGTGTAACAAAGCAGGTTCAAAGTTTGGTTAATATAAAAGTTCTTCTTAAGCTTTGTGTTAGTAGATTCCGCATACTTTACAAGGTTAACCAGTGTTTCAATATTAATAGTGTTAAGTTTACTTAATATTATTAAACCTTTACAAGCTACAAAGTAGTTTGATCAGAGTACATCGATCCAACAAGTGGTATCAGAGCTTGTGTTGGAAACTCTGATTAAGAAGACAAACCTTTAAACCAATTTTACTACAAACCCTTCAAGATGTCAACAGAAGTTGCACTTGCTCCCTCAATCACTGCTGTTAGAATCCCTATTGTTAAGAAGGGAGAATATGATTTATGGGCCATGAAGATGAGGCAGTACATTGCAATCACAGACCATGCACTATGGGATGTGATTGTCAATGGTAACATGCAAATTGATGAACCAGTAGAGGTACCTGGACAACCAACACCACCTAAACCTACTGAACCTGCTGCTACCAAAAGAAATCAAGACAAAGCTCTCAACATACTGCTTTCTGCTATTCCTGATGGTCACTTATTAAAGTTTCATGATGCCAAGGATGCCAAACAACTATGGGCTGCAATAAAGAAGAAGTTTGGAGGTAATGATGCTTCCAAGAAGATGCATAGGAATTTGCTGAAGCAACAATTTGATGATGCTGAGGCATCAGTTGAAGATGATAATTTGAAGTTCTTGAGAAGTTTGCCATCAGCAAGGCATGTAGTTGCTACTATGAGTAGAGGACAACCAGGGCTGGATACTATGGACTTTGATGATCTCTACAACAATCTGAAGGTGTATGAGCATGAGATGAATGGTACTACAGGATCAAGAACACATCAGAAACCCCAAAACATTGCTTTTGTCTCTTCTGAAAATAGAAGCAGTACTTCCAACAAAGGTACTGCTTATCCTGTTTAAAGTTCTGTGACTGAAACTCAGGCTCCATGTACAACTATGGTCACCACCAATTCATCACAATCAATTACCCCTACCTCAGATGAAGTTCTATGTTCATTCTTTGCTGAACAAGCATCTCTACCTGTCACCTATCAAGAAGATGTACTGCAAATAAATGATGATGCTTTGGAAGAAATTGATATCAGATGGCAAGTTTCCATGCTCACTGCAAGGATTAAGAAGTATGTGAATAAGACAGGAAAAGGCATCAATTTCAGAGCTAAACAGGGAATAACATTTGATAAGTCCAAGATTGAGTGCTTCAACTGTCAAAGGACTAGTCACTTTGCAAGGGAATGCAAATTTGCAAAGTATCAAGCAAACAAGATGATTGAACCAACCAAGCCTGAAAGAAAAGAGATTCCAATTACTGAACCAAAACCAAAAGCTTTGGTTGCTCAAGAGAATCTGTCAGAGATTGATTGGTCCAATGAATTTGATGATGAACCAGTAACCTATTGAATGGTTGCATTGGAAGACTAGAGCACAGCATTTGATGAAGAGCCTGGATATGCTGCTTTGGAGTCAAGAGATGGTCTAGGAAGCTTTGATTGGAGCATGGAGTTTGAAGAAGCACCTGTTCAGCTTGCTATGGTAGCTGCTTCACCAAGTTCATCCACTAGTTCTGAGGTATGCTCTAAATGCAATGATATGTATCAAAAGTTACTTAGTGAATATGTAGCTGAAAGAGATAAATTTCAAAAGGCTAGGGCTGAGATAACTGGGTATCAATTGACTTTAGAGTCAATGGAGTCTAAAATAATTACACATGAAAATAATGAAGTAGCATGGGCTGAAACATATAAGCAACATGAATACCTAGTTAAGTTGAGTGAATGGAAACTAGGATGTTAGGTGTCTGAACTAGAGAAAGTGACTGCTGAAAGGGATAGGTTGTTAGAAAAACTTGCTGTGTGGAATGAAGCAGGTGTGTCACATGTTCAATTTGTTGAAAAGCAAAGAACATCAAATATTAAAACAGGCCTAGGTTATGATAATGATAGCAATGAAGGCATTCCATTTAAGGGTAAGGAACTAAATCTTACAGTAGATACCTCTACTAGCGATGAAGAGTTCATAAGTCTAGATGATAAAACTTCTAGTGATGAGGAATACTGATGAGGCGAAAAATGATCCATTTTTAGGGGGTCATTTAAGCCCGAAATTGAATTTATTTGATCAAATATTGCCCTAAATCGTTCCTTTTGTGATTTTAGGTACTTTGGGAGTGAAATCTAGAAAATGAAGCAATTCGGACGTTTTTTGGAGCATAAAAGTGAAGAAAACGCCAAAGACTTAATTTTCCAAGCTGGGAACAGTGTGTGACGGCGTCAAGAGGAAGAATTTGACGGCGTCAAGAGTAAAGATCATGACGACCCAGTACAGAAATGAAGGCGTCACAAAGAAGAGCGTCAAGAGTTAAATGTGTGACGGCCTGGAAAAATGGGCTACATGACGGCGTCAGATGTAGATCAAGGCAGTCCGAGGATTATTTTGGCGGCGAGATGACGGCGTCACAAGGTTGTTCTTGACGCCGTCAGCCTCTAATATCTATATATAGTTTTCTAATTTTCATTCATTAAAGAGGAACAAGTTTGGAGAAACCCTAAGGCCGAACCATATACGTATTTTACAGCTTTTTCAAGGGTTTTCAGCCCTTGAACCCTTACATGTGCTATTGAGATAAGTGTTCTTTTAATTCAATCAATATGTCTATGTGTTGGTTGTCTATATCTTGTGCTTGTCTTGATTCCACCATGTTAGGCTAGATTTATCTTTTGTTTGCTTAGATCTAATAAAACCTAGATGTTGATTATGTGTTGATTACTTGTTTATGGTTGTATTGGATGAATGATTTCAATGTTAGGCTTAAGAAAACTGGCAGATCTCCAAATGGTAACATGCTTGAACGTCTTAGGAAACATGAACCGATGTGTACTAGGTTTTATTGGTTGTATTTAATGCATGAGTAAATTCTAATGATCCCATGTTAGGAGCTTCTTGCAGGCTCGACATATGAGTGAAGTAGGCACTCAAAGGATTGGGGAAGTAAGTACGCCACCCCATGAATGGTATTAAGGAATACAATCCGTCATCCACGCAACTATAACAAGTAATTAACGTGTAAAAGATATCTAGGGAGTAGTGAAATCTAAGTAAACACATTTCTCCACTTATTGCTCACAACCATAGTTTAATATAGTTTTATTTTCATTTTTAGTATTTTATTTTGATTGCATCTTAGTATTGAGTTAGTTGACTAGCAACTAATTCCGCCCAAATCCTCCAAACCCGAGATATTTACTTGCTTTCTAAAAAATATAAAAATACAAAAAAGAATCATCCCTCATCTCTAGAACTAGTATTTAGGTTTTCTAATCTTAGCGACACTATTCCTAGCTGAACGATCAATCCCCCGGTACTTGTCACTATACTATACTACAACGATCAGGTACACTGCCTGGTGGGGGTTGTAAGCTTCTCGAGATCCCTCGAGAGGTAAAGCCTGGTGCAATTCCCACGCATCAAGTTTTTGGCGCCGCAGCCCGGGGAATAATTATTGTCTAGGTTAGAATCTCTTTTTATTTGGTCTACTTGCTAGATTCCTTTCTAGTAAGATTTTATTTTTATTTTTAGGTTCTCTTTAGTCTATCTTATTTCTTTGTGTTTTTGTTCGTAACTTCTCACCACCCGACATCATGGACGATGGGAACATCTTTGAACCCATCATCCCACCACAACAAAACCCACCACTAGAACCTCTTAGGCCCCGAACCTTAGCCACAAAGGCTATCGAAACACTATTGAGCTCACCGGAGCCAATGTGACCCCCTTGCGATCCGACACCATCCGGTTGGTGCAAAGCAGGTGTGCATTCCATGGACTTCGTTCTGAAGATCCAAATCAACATCTTAAGGACTTCCTTAAAATCGTAGATTCCATAGACCTAGGTGTTGAAACTAGATAGACAACCCGATTACGCCTATTCCAATTCTCTCTACGCGATCAAGCTAGTCAATGGCTTGAGCGTTTACCCGCGGGATCCATCACCACATGGGATGATCTCACCACTCGTTTCCTTGCTCAATATTTCCCACCGGGGAGAACTACTAAGCTTAGAAATGATATCTTGATGTTCCAACAACGTCAAAATGAATCTCTCTATGAAGCATGGACTCGTTTCAAGGAATTACTCCAAAAAGTCCCTCATCATGGCATAGATCTTTGGCTCCAAGTCCAAATCTTTTATGACCATATCGACCTCTCCACGAGGCGAGCCATTGACCAATCAGCCGGTGGTAAGCTACGTGATCTAAGTGCGGAACAATCATGGGAACTCATAGAAGATCTTGCTCTCTATGACAACGAAAGTTGGAATGATCCCCGTGATTTGAACAAAACGGTCAAGGCAATATCTTTGCCTTTGAATAACTCTAGCACTCCCGACCGTAGGATCATGGAACTTGAGGACCAAGTCAAGTTTCTCATGAAATCCTACGAAGCTCCTAAGCCTTCAAGCCAAGTGAACAAAATCACTTTTTCATGCGAATTATGTAGTGGTCCCCATGACACTCGTGATTTTGTGGAACTCCCCGGAACAGCTTTTGCGGACTACGCATCCTCGCGTACCGACGAAGCGGGAGTAAGTAGTACACTTTCAAACCCGAGCCAAACCCTTACGGTGATTCCTACAACCCCTCTTGGAAAAATCACCCAAACCTTAGGTGGAAACAAAATCAAGCCAATTCTTCCAATCCGCCTAATAATTATCAACCAAACGGTCCACCCTCCAACCGTACTTTCAACAACAATCCTTCTAACAACTATGGTAGTACCAACAATCTTGAAGGATTGATGTCTAAGTTCATGGCATCTCAAGAAGCTCGCATATCTAAGTTTGAAGCCAATTTCAAACAAAAGCAAAGCGAGATGACCACCAAAATTGACGCATTGTTGAAAGTTTTCAATGACCGAGAAATGGGAACACTCCCAAGCGACACGGTCAAGAATCCGAAACTAAACGTTAATTCCATATCATCAGTTGCGTCACCCACTTCGTGTCCACAATACTACTCGGTTAAATCAACGAGCACGTGTTTCAAACAAAACCAAATTCTTCAAAAGGACCAATCAAGTAAAACACCCGATATAAAACCAGTCAAAAGTATAGTTAAAACACCTCCTACGCAAGACCTTGACGACGAATTCAAGGAACTTCACCTTGAACGCCCCGTTATTGATGTCTTAGCCCGTGCTCCCTACTATAGTGCCCTCCTAGAAAAGTATGAGAAGTTTAAACTAGGCAAGAATGGGACCGCCTTCATTCGAAACAAGTTGCCTAAAAAGCTTGATGATCCGGGTATATTTGTTTTGCCTTGTAAGATAGAAAGATCCGAAGCTTTCGACACACTAGCCGATTTAGGGTCAAGCCTCAACTTGATTCCCTTATCCCTTTTCACCACTCTTAAGCTAGGAAATTTAGAGGAGACGGTGGTATTGATAGGTCTAGCTGATGGAAGTATTGCCCACTCGGTTGGAATGATTAAGGATGTAGTTGTTCACGTAGGGAAGTTAACTATCTTAGCGGATTTTCACGTCCTAGACATGGTTAGTGACACTACATGCCCATTGTTAGTAGGAATAGGATTTTTAGCCACCGCTAGTACCATGATAGATTGTAAGGAATCTAAGATTGCGGTAGGTGAAGGCGATACTTGGTCGGTATACGATGTTAAGAAGCACAATTTTGATTATGATGATGAACCGACACCACATTGGGTAGAGATTAATAGGAGACCATCTAGATATGGACCTTGGATAGAAAGGAACTTCATAGGACCTCAACGCCCATTCTATCTAGAAAATGATTTCATTGAAAAGACACATTCGGTGGAACAACTCATAGCTAGAGATGAAGAGCTAGATCCTTTTAAGGACCCCTTAGTCTTTAGGAAGATGATTGAGTTCTTGAGCATAATGCCTATTAATATAGAGGTGAATAAGTGGAAAAGAGAGGGAGACAAGTGTAAATGGAGGTGGGACAATCCACCTAAAGAAGGTGACGGATCATGGCATATGATGATGACTTTGTATGATCCGGATGGAGAAAAGTTTGAAAGGTCATACCGTACTAAGAAAACCGATAGGAAGTTGAAACCTAAGTTTGATCCCAAAGATGTCCTCAATGAGGAACTCACCCGTATCACGTAGTAACCCATGGCCTTGAGTCTAGCTACAAGACTTGTAAATAAAGAAAAGCGCTTCTTGGGAGGCACCCCATGTTTTATGTGATTTTCATTTTGTTTGTTTGTTATTTGCTTCCGCATGCATGCTTTATTTTTATTGTTGGTAGATCATGCTTCTAAATTAAAAAGTGGAAATACTTTACTTTGTTGTTTTGGCCTATTCTTAACTTCACCTAAAGGTATTTTTGCAAAAGATAAGTGTAAGGGGAAACCCCAAATATGTTTTTAAGAAACAAACCAATCATGATTCTCTACAATATTAAGTGAACATGTATATTCGTATTTGTTAGAGTCAAATGCTTGTATCGAGTCATAATGAAGTTTTACAGGATTTTCCAGGAAGTAGGACCAAGTTTTTCCAGAAATTTTCCGGAAACTTAACATAAGAATTTCTGCAGGTCACTTCTGATGGCGTCATGAGCTTGCTCTTGACAGCGTCACATGTAAAAATCTGGAAATTTTACCGGTTTTGTTTTTCTAACGGAGTTTTAAAGTTTTTGTTGAATTATTAAGTTTTATAATCTCCAGGAAATCTGCAAACTTCATTCCACAAGCATTATATCTTACTTTGTTTTCTAGGATTTAGTAACTTATGTAGATTGCCGCCAATTTTATGCGAGGTTGCCTTGTCTGTTTTCTCAGGATTTACAGGTTATGTATGACAAGAAGATGATTTATATTCTGGAAGGGAAGCTTTGATTGTTCATTTTCTTGGAGGAAGATTTAACCTGGCCACCTTATTATCCATACCGAGCGAATCAGGGGAGTATTTGATTTCATTCTTGTTACTTATTTAACTTTTACATTCTTTACTTGAACATTGGGGACAATTTTCATCTTAAGTGTAAGGGGAGGGTAAAATGATGATACCTTACAAATACACTTTCGCTTGAGTTTGTTTGTTTGATGGTAGATGTGTAATAAAACTATGAGAAATACTTGTTAGTGCAATTTTAGCGCCAAATTTAAAATTTTTTAAAACATTTAGGAGTGAAACTTTAGCCATAGCAAGCGTCTCATGGATAGGAGATTGTATGACTAGCACAAAACCGTATCATTCAGAAAAATTTTCCACCCAAATATGTGAGGTTCGCCTTTAGATTTGATAGGAAAAGCATTCACTATTAGTGCTTATGAGTGTACCAGTAGCATTTAGATTCTAGAACTTGCATTAGTGATGCATCCCGAGACCGCTAGTGAGACTACATTCGTGTAGTAGGATTTACTACATGATAAGAGACATTAGGATCACCATTGTGCTAAACCCGTATTATAATTACTTGACCATTTAAGTCATATTACTTGGCTAGTTAAGTCAACTAATTTTCCCACACCTTAGCGTTGTACTCATTTTTAGTACACGAAACCCCTAGTATACCCCTCCGAGCCTATCTTTTCGTTTCTAACTTTAAGCATCTTACTTAAAGGAAGAATTTGTTACACCTCACTTAAATGTACACCCAAATCGCCTTAGCCTTCCGTGTATGCGCTCATCTTTAGTGCATTACTGTTATTTGTTAAACCCTAAGTTAATTATCTAATTGATTACATGGTTGCTAAGTCGAGTCATTTCCTTGTACATATTGTTTTGGGACGATTGGGACTCATGGGTAAAGTACTTATTTATGGAGTAATGGGGAAGAACATCATATATTACCCCCATATGTACGTTAATCTTAAAAGTACTCCAAGTGTTTTGATTTTCTTAATTTGAGTTATTAGATTAGTTTATTGTAAACTATGTAAAATTCAAGTGTAAGGGGAATGTTTATTCCCTATGATGTATTATTTTGGATGGTAGGGTAAGAGTATGCAAAAAAAAAAAAAAAAAAAAAAAAAAAAAAAAAAAAAAAAAAAAAAAATTAGAAAAAGAAAAGAGAAAAACATACGGACTGCCATCCCTTTTCATTCTATGTTTATTTTATGTTTTTGTTATTTTTCATTTATTAGCTTAAGTCGAGTCTAGTCTTGGCTTAGCAACGCCACATTGTACATGTAATTAACCAAGATTGTTAACTCGCCACCAGTAAAGACTGCCTATATCCAACAAAACCGTGTATTTCATATCCCTACACCTAACGTTACAACCCTTTAAAAGACCTCTTTGATAGTTTATCCTAGGTGCATACGCCATGTGGTGGAGGTTTGATCCTTTCCCAAGCCTATGGTAATCTATTTTGCTATGACAGGTAGTGAGAGATATCTTCCGTTTCCATATTGTAATTTATACTTTATTACACCCGAGAGATGTGAGTATCTAAACACTATTTGTGAGGTGCTAGTGTATGACCTCCGTGCTTGTCTTTGGTCTTTAGTGGATCGATTATATGTTGTAATTACTTTTATATTAGTATTAAATGACCCCTAACTTGTATTTTGACTAGAATAAAAGCGCATTTGCTTGAGGACAAGAAAATCTCAATTGTAAGGGTATATGATGAGGCGAAAAATGATCCGTTTTTAGGGGGTCATTTAAGCCCGGAATTGAATTTATTTGATCAAATATTGCCCTAAATCGTTCCTTTTGTGATTTTAGGTACTTTGGGAGTGAAATCTGGAAAAGGAAGCAATTCGGACGTTTTTTGAGCATAAAAGTGAAGAAAACGCCGAAGACTTAATTTTCCAAGCTGGGAACAGTGTGTGACGGCGTCAAGAGGAAGAATTTGACGGCGTCAAGAGTAAAGATCATGACGACCCAGTACAGAAATGAAGGCGTCACAAAGAAGAGCGTCAAGAGTTAAATGTGTGACGGCCTGGAAAAATGGGCTACATGACGGCGTCAGATGTAGATCAAGGCAGTCCGAGGATTATTTTGGCAGCGAGATGACGGCGTTACAAGGTTGTTCTTGACACCGTCAGCCTCTAATATCTATATATAGTTTTCTAATTTTCATTCATTACAGAGTTACAAGTTTGGAGAAACCCTAAGGCCGAACCATATACGTATTTTACAGCTTTTTCAAGGGTTTTCAGTCCTTGAACCCTTACATGTGCTATTGAGATAAGTGTTCTTTTAATTCAATCAATATGTCTATGTGTTGGTTGTCTATATCTTGTGCTTGTCTTGATTCCACCATGTTAGGCTAGATTTATCTTGTGTTTGCTTAGATCTAATGAAACCTAGATGTTGATTATGTGTTAATTACTTGTTTATGGTTGTATTGGATGAATGATTTCAATGTTAGGCTTAAGAAAACTAGCAGATCTCCAAATGGTAACATGCTTGAACGTCTTAGGAAACATGAACCGATGTGTACTAGGTTTTATTGGTTGTATTTAATGCATGATTAAATTCTAATGATCCCATGTTAGGAGCTTCTTGCAGGCTCGACATAGGAGTGAAGTAGGCACTCATAGGATTGGGGAAGTAAGTACGCCACCCCATGAATGGTATTAAGGAATACAATCCGTCATCCACGCAACTATAACAAGTAATTAACATGTAAAAGATATCTAGGTAGTAGTGAAATCTAAGTAAACACATTTCTACACTTATTGAACGATCAATCCCCCGGTACTTGTCACTATACTATACTACAACGATCAGGTACACTGCCTGGTGGGGGTTGTATGCTTCTCGAGATCCCTCGAGAGGTAAAGCCTGGTGCAATTCCCACACATCAAATACCCTAGTCCAACACCTCCTGTATTTAAGAAAGAACAGGGATATAATGCAGTTCCTAATCCCCCAGGTAGCTTTCAACCACCTAGAAAAGATGTTGACTGTTATGGTGTGGATAATCTATAGTTTAGGAAAAAGCTTAAAAGTCAATCTAACCCTGAAACTTTAGAAAAGTCTGTTGAAGCACCTAAGGTTGATGAGAACAAGTTTTCAAAACAAGCAGCACCTTCAAACACTTTTCAGAGTACTGCTGACCACTTAGCAGTACCTCAAAGAAAATACTTTCAGAATACTGCTAATTTTAGAAAACCTTATGGAAGGGGATTTGGGGATATTGGTCCAAGAGTCTGTTATGTATGTTATAGTCCTCATCATTTGATTAAAGACTGTAATTATCATTCAGAATACTTAAGTAAATATCCAAAGACCAGAACTGCACAACCAAGTCATAGGGAGAATAAGCCAAGGGACAATAAGCCAGTTTGGAATTATACAAATAGGGTTAACCATAGTAATTTCTCAAAAGACTATAGGTACCCTCATCAGAAAAGGTCATACTCCAAACCCTCAGTACCTTCACAAAGTACTGACAGAAAGCTTCCTAACCAAGATGCTTATAGCAAACACTCAAGTGTAAGACCTAGGAGGTTTAACCACTACAAACCTAGAAGGCCTTACAACCCAAGAAAATATGCTAGAACCCAGAACCCAACTCCGAAAGTTACAACTAAATGGGTTAAGAAAGAAAGTACTGCTAAGGTAGAACAGTACTTTCAGAGGTTAAGGGTGAAAAAGGGGAAATTGATCATGATAAACCAACTGTTTTGGAAACAAAAACCTTAATTCTTGATCATGCTTTCAAAGACAGTGGTGATTACATACTCAAAAATTTTGAGTATGTCACTCCACAAGGGGAACACAAGTTAGTAATGGCTTGGGTTCCTAAAAATAACTAACCTTTTTCATGTGAATGCAGGACAACCCAGAGGAGGAGCTTAAAGATCGTCTAATTGTAGATAGTGGTTGCTTTGGCAGTATGACAAGAGAAAAGGAGCTCTTGTCAAATTTTAAAGCTTATTTTGGAGGAAAAGTTGCATTTGGGAATGATCCTGATGGAGGAAGAATAACTGGCAAAGGAACTATCAAGGCAGGAAACATTGATTTTGAAGATGTTAGATATGTGAAGGAGCTCAAATTCAATCTTTTGTCAGTCTCTCAGATTTCTGATAAGAAGTACCCTGTGTTATTCTTTGACACAAAATGTCTTATACTTTCTCCTGATTTCAAGTTAGAAGATAGAAACTTGGTGATGCTGAGAGCACCAAGAACTAATGATGTGTACAACATAGACTTAAAGAATGTAAACTCTCCTGAAAGAGCAACATGTTTGATTGCAAGAGCAACTACAGAAGAAGCACATCAATGGCACAGAAGATTGGGGCATGTAAATTTCAAGAACATCAATAAGCTGGTCAGAGGTAATTTAGTTAGAGGTTTACCTTCTAAAACATTCAAGAATGATCACTCATGCCTTGCTTGTAAGAAGGGTAAACAGCACAAGGCTTCCTGTAAGAAGATTGATGAGAAAACAATTAGAGAGCCTTTGGAATTGCTACACATGGATCTGATTGGACCTCTTTCAGTTGTTAGTCTGAACAAGAAGAAGTACTTCTTGGTTGTAACAGATGACTATAGCAGATTTAGTTGGGTCTTTTTCTTATCCTTCAAAGATGAAACTTTTGATGCTATTCATGATCTTATAATAGCACTTGAAAATCAGTTAAGACTCAAGGTTAGAGGCATTAGATGTGATAATGGGACTGAGTTCAAGAATCAGCTAATGGATGAATTTTGTGCCAAGAAAGGAATTAAAAGAGAGTTCAGTATTGCTAGACCTCCTCAGCAAAATGGAGTTGTAGAAAGAAAGAATAGAACTCTTATAGAAGCAGCAAGGACAATGCTTGCAGACTCTCAATTACCTGTTCCATTCTGGGCTGAGGCTGTAAGTGCTGCTTGTTATGTGTTGAATAGAGTATCAGTGACAAAACCTCAAATGAAGACACCGTATGAGTTACTCATGGGAAAGAAGCCTAGCATCAAATTTATGAAACCTTTTGGATGTCCCCTAACCATTTTAAACACTGCTGATAATTTGGGCAAATTTGATGGAAAGTCAGATGAAGGATATTTATTGGGATATTGTACCAATAGCAAAGGATTCATAGTGTACAACAGGGCTACCAAAAAGGTTCAAGAATGTCTTCATGTTGATTTTCTGGAAGAACAAGAAAATTCTAAAGGTAAAGGTCCTGATTGGATGTTTGATCTTGATTTAATGTCTTCATCAATGAATTATGTACCTGTAAGGGAAGAAAATCAAGCTGCTCCCACTGAAGAAGAAGCACAGTACATTGTCCATGATATTAACTTAAGATCTGAAGATGAGCCAAATGATAATGCCAATGAAGAGAAGAAAAGTACTTCTGAGCCTCAAGGTACTGCTAAACCTAACAGTACTGCTGATCCTCAAAGTACTATTCCACCACAAACACCAGTATCTGATGAAGATCAAGCCATTCAAGATGAACTTACTAGGATGCTTTTTCAAGAAACAATGGCTAAGTCTTATGAAGATGAACAAAGGAGAGCATATGAAGCAGAAAAAAAGAACGCAAAAGGCACTGACAGTACTTTACCCCAAAGTACTGCTAATCCATTTGAAAGTACTTTTCAATCTTTAGATACTTCAAATTGGATAAATACTGATGTTGTTAATGATTCTAATATGCCTGACTTAGAAGATACTGATGATCCAAACAAGATTACTTTAGAAGACACTGATGATGAATTGGATCAAGAAGGCATTTTCTCAGATTCGAATGAAGATCCTGATTTAACTAATTTGGAAGATAATCTTGAAGTCTCACCAACTCCTACTCTCAGAATTCACAAAACTCATCCTGTTACCAACATAATTGGACCCTCAGCTTCAGGGGTGCTCACAAGGACTAAGGCTAAGAATATGTCTCAACAACATACTTCTTTGCTTAGTTTTATCTGTAAACAAAACAGGGTGAATCACAAGGATCAGAAGTTGTGTTTATTTGCTTGTTTTCTATCTCAGGAAGAGCCCAAGAATATCAAACAAGCATTAGCCAAGGAGAGTTGGGTGGAAGCTATGCAAGAAGAACTCCTAAAATTTAAACTTCAAGAAGTTTGGGTATTATGTGATTTACCTGATGGAAAGAGACTGATTGGAACTAAACGGGTCTTCAGAGTAAAAAGAGATGAAAGAGGGAATGATATCAAGAACAAGGCAAGGTTAGTGGCTCAAGGTTATAGACAGGAAGAAGGAGTAGACTATGATGAAGTTTTTGCTCCTGTGGCAAGGCTTGAACCAATCAGGCTATTTTTGGCTTTTGCATCCTATATGGGATTTGATGTATATCAAATGGATGTTAAAAGTGCTTTTCTATATGGCAAAATTATAGAAGAAGTTTATGTCAAACAGCCTCCTGGTTTTGAAGATCCTGCACACCCAAACAAAGTCTACAAGGTAATCAAGGCTCTCTATGGCCTTCATCAAGCTCCAAGAGCATGGTATGAAAGACTTTCCAATTTTCTACTACAACATGGTTATAGGAGAGGAGCTATTGACAAGACTTTGTTTATCAAGAGAGATAAGAAGGATATAATGCTTGTCCAAGTGTATGTAGATGATATTATTTTTGGTGCTACTAAGCAATCTATGGTGAAGGAATTTGAAGATCTTATGCAGAAAGAGTTTCAGATGAGTTCAATGGGAGAATTAACATTCTTTTTAGGACTACAAGTGAAACAGTCAAGCAGTGGAATATACATCTGTCAAGATAAGTATGTTGCAGATATCCTTAAGAGATTCAATTTCACAACTGTTAGGCCTACATCTACACCAGTGGATACTAACAAACCTTTGGGAAAAGATGAAGAAGGAGAAGATGTTGATGTTACACTATATAGGTCTATGATTGGATGTCTCATGTATTTAACAGCATCAAGACCTGATATTACTTTTGCTGTGTGTTTA
The DNA here is from genome assembly GCA_030686995.1 of Artemisia argyi. Lineage (NCBI taxonomy): Eukaryota > Viridiplantae > Streptophyta > Magnoliopsida > Asterales > Asteraceae > Artemisia > Artemisia argyi. The sequence goes on from CM060676.1 coordinate 93,204,935, forward strand.
TGTGCAAGACATCAAGTTCATCCAAAGGTATCTCACTTGAATGTTGTCAAGAGAATTTTCAAGTATCTTAGGCAACAACCTAAGCTAGGATTATGGTATCCTAGAGATTCACCTTTTCATCTCCAAGCCTTTTCAGACAGTGATTATGCTGGAGATAACTATGACAGAAGATCCACAACTGGAGGATGCCAGTACCTTGGAAGCAGATCAGTGTCATGGCAATGTAAGAAACAAACAATTGCAGCAACTTCTTCCACAGAAGCAGAGTATGTAGCTGCTGCAAGTTGTTGTGCACAAGTACTTTGGTTGCAAAATCAGCTTTTGGATTATGGATTCAATTTCAAAAATACTCCTATCAACATTGATAATGAGAGTACCATCTGTATTGTCAAGAATCCAGTGTATCATTCCAAGACCAAGCACATTCAGATTAGACATCACTTTATAAGAGATTGCTATGAACACAGGCTTATAAATGTGGTTAAAGTCCATACTGATGATAATGTAGCAGATCTACTCACAAAGGGCTTTGATGTTTCAAGATTTACCTTTTTAGTTGTGAGTATTGGCATGATTAATATGTAAGCTATTTTTGAGGGGAGGCATTAGTAGTTAGTAGTTAGTCATTATTTGAGGGGAGGCTACATGTATCATTCAAAAGAAAAGATTTTATTCATCATTCAGGAAAGTTCTTACAACAACCATTCAGAAATTTCATACATCACTATTGTTGTTACCAAGCTACTGATACAGATACAGACAACACAAGACTAAACAAACCAACATCTATCATAACCTACAACCAAGCTCCACACACCTACTCCATAGGCCTTTTCCCTTGCCTTCATAGTTATGCTTTCCCTTCTGAGCAGACTTTCTTTTGTCATCAAAAGAAGCCTGCTTTCTTGGGCAAGCCAAGCCAAGAACTTGTTTGGGAGGTCTCTCTTTCTTTGGGGCAGGCCACTTCATGTTCTGTATTGCTGATTCCAGGGCTTGAGTCAAAGCATGTGGAAGCTCATTTGCCAGAGATGAACCAGGGACAGACTTTTTCTTCTTGGGCTTTTTGTTGGTAGTACTGGCTGCATCAGTTATGGTAGAGTTTGCAACACTTACTGATGAGGAAGATTCATGGAGTCCCATCCATTGTACATGGGGAGGGAAGTAATCTAACCATCCTGGATCTTCAAACTCAGAATCAAAGTTGTAGGTTATCTCTGAATCAGTACAGCCATCAGAGTCAGATGAGATGTTAACAAATGGAATGTGACTCATTGTGATTAATTGTTTTTTGAGTTCTGCTAAAGAAGGAAAAGGTGAGTGCAATTTGTTGTTGGTAAAGTTGCTTTTATAAGCAAAGTAAAGGAAAATGGGCATTTAATGAAGTGTATTGAAGTTCACTTACCATGGTAGCTTTGGGATTTAATTTGGGGAGATAGTAATTACTCATGGTTGACTTTCAATGATATAAACATTCAAGATATTTTTTGGGAAAGTACTTTGGTCAACATACTGTGTGAGTTTATAACGGAAGGTACTGCTCCATATTTTATGGAACGTACTGCTTGGTGCTATTAAGGGTCTGGTGACGTGTCAAATACTGTTCCAACGGTCAGATTTGTGGGTAAAAAAATTTCGAAAGATATGGGGATAATCACTTCCAAAAATAACGGTAAAATTATTAATTAACCGTGATTTTCTGTATATTATCCATATATACCTCATATTTTTTCTTATTTATTCACCCTTATTCACCTTTCTTGTTGATTACACTCATTCATACTTTTCACTGATCATCACTTTTCTCTCTAAACATAATCACCATGGCAAATCGACGAACCAACACCAAACATAACATGATAGCAAACCTTGAGAAAACCCAAGATAACCTTGACTTTCATGGGATTATTGATTTTCTCACTGGAACCAATGTCTGTTACACAATCCTAGTCAACCCAGAGATTATTGGACCTTGGATACAAGCGTTTTGGGATACAGCAAGGTCACAGGTTGCAGATGGAGAGGATATTATTACTGCTACAGTTGCTGGGAGAGCCATTCATGTCACAGAAGCAACAATCAGAGAGGCTCTGTTATTTGATGATAAAGGAGGCTCTGTTTTGTTTGGTAAACAAGAGATTTGGAACACACTTAGAGACATTGGGTATGAAGGACCTTTGAATAAGCTCACTTTTCAGAAAGCTATGGTTAGTCCTCATTGGAAATTTCTTATACATGTTTTGCTTCATTGTTTGAGTCCAAAGAGTACTGCTTGGGATCAGTTTAGCCATTCCATAGCTTCTACATTTGTTGGTCTTATTACAAATAAACCTTTCAATTTCTCATACATGATCCTTGAAGGTATGCTTACTTATACTAAGGCTGGCAAACCTTTTCTAATGTATCCTAGATTTGTTCAACTTCATTTAGAGAATCCATTAGATGGGATACCAAAACCTCAGGATTATGTACCTACCATTAGGATGCCGCCTAAAGTGTTCACTTTTATGTCTCATAAGGGAGTAATTTTTTCGGGTAGGAATACACCTCTCAATGCTTATATGTTAGAGGTTGCTCAAGCTGTTAGGGATGAAGAAAACAATAGTGGTTCTGCACATTCTAATGATGATGATCAACCTGATTCTGCTGAGCATTCTGCCTCAGTACATACCCCCACACCACCTATTGTTTCTCCTCAGCATGGTGTTTCAAGTCAAAAGGACTCCCTCAGTGTCAGCTTCTTTGGATAAATCTATTTCTTTTTTTTTTTTTTTTTGGGTAAAAGGGATAACACACCCTGGTAAAATACATTACACCAAAAGCGTTGAAGTACAAAGGATGAGGGCGTACACCCCTCATCTCAGTCCCTTAGGACACTTACAGACTCAAATATAAGAATGACAAACCATTCTTATAACTTACCTATAACACCTATAAGAGAAACCACTCTTATAACAAATACATGAACATAAAACTACAACGACTATAAGATTTAAAAATAAAAACATCAAGTAAAAACTTGAATCTTCCCATGTCGTCATAGAAGTTCATGACCATCAACGATGCAGCCGAAACCATGGTAGAATAGACAGTCGCCAATCCACACAAAAGATCCACCGACTACACCGATCTTCATTGATCCAACCAGGACCAAACCAACACTACAACTCGATCCAATACCGCATCTACTTCAAGTTTCAAAGGAAACTCAAGCTAAGAATGAAACACAATGTATCTTGATCAGTTGTAAACGAAAATAGGGCTAGACAACCCTAACTTACATCAAAGAGAGCATCATCGATCACATGATCAAATAAATCAATGCCATGTCCATGAACGATGATAAAAAGGTTTTGAATAAGACCCTTAAACTTAACTTACATCACCAATTCGAGCAGCAGCAGATACCATAAAAGTTACAATGAACTTATATAAAGATCAATCCACTAGAAAACGCGAACAGCAAACAACCCGTTGAACAACCAATGCATGCACGAGCAGACAATAGGGCTAAAAAACCCTAACATACCGATACATCAACATATCAACTGTTTATAGTCTCAAAGAACACCACAAACAAACTTCCCATTTAACACCATGTCAAATGACAAGGACTTCAATCATTAGAGAAGGTCATAAATCAACAGCCCAAGAATGACAATTATAACCAGCTGCAAACAACCAACTTAACTAATGAACAAACATAGGGTTGTAGAAACCCTAACAACCATGCAGCAAACAACGAATTTGCAACAACTAGCACATGATCACCCCGTAAAACAGCCCCATACATTATAGCACGTACAGGAACAAAACATAACCAAGAGTTTTTGAATAAGAACTCTTAAACTTAACTTCCAAACATAGAACAAGACCAGTAGAATTAAAACAAAGAACACCATTAGCAGCAGGTCTTGGCCACGACATCACAACTAGACTTACATCTAGACCTTCATCTCTCTCATAACCCACGAACATTATAACAAACATCATCTTTGAACTTGCAGAAAAACAACCTGATATAATCAACATCCAATACCAATCAGAGATATAACTATGAACAAAACCCTAAAAAATTAGGGTTTTGTATGGCTTCAAAGCTCATCAGATCTACACCAAAAAACGCCTTAGCAGAATAATAGACATGAATGCATGTGCAGCAAAGCGTACCCACGTGAGTAATATAAGAATCATATATCCACAATATAGCACCGACCCACGATATAATATGTATAGCAGCCAATCAGTGATCCTAACCTAAAGAATCACAGACCCATGATCAGTTACCATGCAATATAGAAAAACGAATTTATGAGTCACACCGACCCACGATCAAAATAAACCAATAAAAATTAACCAACCAACGACGGTGAATTAAAAATTAAGGGTTTATGATGGAATCGTAAGATAGTGTATCGAGAGTGGGAATTCGTTTTTACACCAAAAGAGATTTCGTAAGATATATAAAATAGAAAAAGCACCGCCGCCATCACTTAATATAAAAACTCAAACCAAAACAACGTATTGCATATCTAGGAACGAATAAGGATCGTTAGAAGATAGAGAGGACGTGTTAAGGAAGTTTTATCGCCAGAAAATAATAGGTGAATGGCGGCCGGAAATCTCCATGGCGAGAGAGAACCGGTTTAGATAAATCTATTTCTGCTCAAGGTACTTCTCCACAAAGTACTTCTTCTAAAGGTACTACTTCAGAGGATACACAGGTACCTATTCCCAATGATTATACTTCCACAGGTGGGTTTCAAACACCTGGAAGAGATGAAGGAATTGCAGGTGCTATGAGTACTTCTGCTTTGAATAAAGAATTGGAGAAGATGAAGACAACTGTTAATGCTCAGGCTACAAAAATCAAAAAGCTAAGAAAAAAGTTCAGAAGGTTGAAGAAATTTGTTTGGCCTCTTGTTCAGAATTTTAAGCTTTATGTGAAAGAAAATAAGCAGTCTCAGAAGCCAAAGTCAAAATCTTCAAAGAAGTCTTCTAAATCCAAGAAGTGGCATAGGAAGTCATCATTTACCAAATTGGGGAGAAATGAAGAAGAGAATTTGGATAAAGATAATGCTGAGGTTAAATATTCAGAAGATGCTCATTTGTGGAAATATCCAGAAAGTCCAAAGACTTTTGTACCAGAAAGCTATATTGAAGAGGATGAGAATATTACACAAGAAGATGTAAATATTGCACAAGAGAAAGATACTGAGCAAGAAGATGATGAGCAAGAAATTGTTAAGCAGGATGTGGATGCACAGAATATTCAAAGTGCTGGTGTTCAAAGTACTGCTGCAGAAAACATAAGTCTGCAAGGTATTGCTGAGCAAGGTACTTCTTCAAGGAATATTGATGAAAGTGGAGTTACTGCAGCTGGACCTTCTACAAAGAATTATGAAGATGAAGCTGGTCCTTCTACTTTTGTACAGCAAGAAGAAGTAAGAGTACATACTGCAAGTGATGATGAAACAATTGCTCAAGTTATGATGAATTTAAGGAGACCTACTGGAGGAATACATATTTCTGAGCCTGCACAAAAAGATGCTGAAAGTACTTCTGAATAAGAAGAGCTAGATCCAAACGATAAAGGGAAAGGGATCAAGGTTCAGAAAGATATTAAGAAGAAAAAGAAGAAATTTTCTATTGCTCAGATCAGAGAATTAAAGATTGCAGAGGATGAAGAGCTTGCTAGAAAGCAACAAGCTGAGTATGATGCTGAGTATTTGGCAGAAGTTAGTAGGCCAATTACAAAGAAGCCAATGACAATTGCTCAGGAGAGGAACTGGATGATAAGTTTCTTGAGAAGAAGAGGATACAAGAATTTACATAAAATGAGGTATCCATAAGTGAAAGCTCTGTGGGATAAAGTACAAGAAGATATCAGAAAAGAAGTAGAAAACTTTGTACCCATGGAAGTTGATAGAAAGAAGAAATTAGAAGATATCAGAAAGGAACAAGCTAAGTAAAGGAGATTGAAAAGAAAGAAATTAGTTCAAGATGATCAACTATCAAAAAGATTGAAGATGATTCATGAAGACATAGTTGATGAACTTAGAAACTATTTCAGAGTTGTAGACTTTGAGAATAAAAAGATTGAAGATTCTGGAAAGAAGTCCAAGATAATCTCATTCTCTGTGGTTGAATCAAAAGAAGGGAATTATCTTATGTTCAATAGAGAAGATGAAAGCTTCACAACATTCAATATGTTATGGGATGTGTTGCATTGTATCTCAAGGGCAGATCTGTATGACTTATATGTGGAAGTGCAGACATACTATGCAGAGATTGAAGCTTCAGGAGTGGGATTAATTTTGCTTGGAGATTTACTTACCATCTGGGAAACTGAAGAAATAAGTGATGATCCTCTGTGGAATGATCAAGAGAATTAGGAAATAACAAGATGGAGATTCTTTGAGTCATCAGGAGTTCATACACTAGAGATGGAAGATGGTACCATGATTCATATGCTTGCAGAGAGGAGATATCCATTGATCAGAGAAATTATGCTCAAAATGCTGGATCATGAACTTGAAGATGAATCTAAAGTAGCTTTGGATGTTATCAAGCTATTTATCAGATGGACCAAGTCTGAAGAGTAATATTGCATAATACTGGTATGATTTGTTTTGTGAAATAAGTATTTTTCAAAGTACTGCAAAGACAAACAGTACTTTATCAAAGTACTGCTTGCTGATATAAACCAGTATAAGTCCTTTAAAAATAAAAAATAAAAAGTTTTCATGTTTAAAAGAGAAGTAAAAGGATTTGAAAGAGAAACACATGGTGTTAGTATTTATACTGCACAACAAATGGTAATCAACTCACCATGTTTAACAGACAAGAAAGAGTTTGACTCATCATGAGGGTACGGCTCTGATGTGATAATCAAATCCGTTTTTAGTTAACAATTTACTAAAAATTGTATGGTTTCAACTCACCATATCTGTATAAGTAAAGAGTTGGCTAGCCCACAAGTAAAAATGGCTTGTGGTAAAGGCTGTGGAAAATCCATTTTTGGTAATTAGTTCACCATGATTTATATCAAAGAACTAACTAGTCCAAAAGCAAACGGCTATTGGTAAAGACTAATCAAATCCATTGATAGCTGATGATTTGCTAAAAATCATGATTTTTAATGATTCACCTCTCACAGGAGTTAACACACCTGGAAGTGATAAGAATAGTATGAAACTTTTAAAGATTTGATGATTATTGTACCAAAATGTTGCTGAGTTGCTGAGATGATTTATTGAAAGACAAGATGCTGATGAAGAGTACTTTGACACATGACAGATAGAAGATAAAGGTATAAAGAAACAATCTTTCTGAATGATTAAAGATTTGAAGATCAAAGATAACAAAGAAACTTGAAATTAAAAAAACCCTAAAAAGTTCTCTTAGGTGGCGATTTTCTTCCCTACCCTATTCCTAATCGTTTTTTCATCTTTTCTGCCCTACGTCCATTAATCCTTGTATCTAATTGATTATTCTAGTGATCAATCATTGTGGTTATCATTGGTTTACTCTAATTGTTGCTTGTGTTATTGGATTTAAGTCGGTTTAGGTGAGTCGTTTTTGGTTAGGGTTTTAAATCGCCATCCTGTTTTCTTGGTCGACCCTTATTATTCCTTTAAATTCTAGGTCGGTTTTCACTGATCTACAATTATTTAAGGTCGATCTTGGTTGTTGCACATTGGTTATTGATTCTACGATTCCTTTTTTAGGGTTTCGTTTTTTAGGTTGTGCGATTTTTGTTTCTGGTGCTTCATTCAATATCAAATCGTTTAGGGTTTGGTATATTTGATCTTGGGATCTGGTCTCTACACATTATTGCTATAACTGAATCCTTTGGGTTTGGTTTACTTTCTCCTTGCAAGTCACCCGTATTAGGGTTTTTGGATTGTTTAAGTGCAGTTTGAGTTGCTGCTATAAGTTGTTATTTGTACGTGGGTTTTTAGAGATGGAATCAGGGTTTCTTAATAAGAATAAGTCTTCTTCAAGTTCTGGTTTGGCTTCAAAGATATGTAAAATCGATGGTAAACCTATTGTGAATAAGGATAAACCTTTGAAGTCGATATTGAAGCGTGCTGGTCTAGAGGGTAAAACGGGTAGCTTTGTGCTTCCTAAAGAGGTTAGTGCTGATGGTAGGGCAAGTGTGTGTGGCCCTATTGGTTCTAACACTCAACGTACGCTGCTGGAAGAAAGTAATCACACAGGGGGTAAGTCTCAAGTTAAATTGGCAAGTTCTGATGTTGGTGGAAGGGTGGGTGGTACCTCTGGTTTGGATGTCAATATGAATGAGGTTCCCAATGTTTCTACTCCACAACATGTTGATGGAAGGTTTGTTGCTAATAGCTCGAATGTACATGGGGCTGCTACTAAGCCATCGGTACAAGAGTCTTCTTCAACAAATGTAAGTTCTAAAGTGGGAGCCAAAGTCGTTATTCCTATATCCGTGGTTGAGGATATGTGTCATAAATTTTCTAATTCGCTATACGGATATTTTATTGGTCAACGGCTTGCCTTTCCTTTGGTTGATGGTTATGTTAAACATGCTTGGGTTAAGTTTGGTTTTCAGAAAGTTATACTTCGAGGTAATTTTTTCTTTTTCCAATTTTCGTCACGTGAAGGTTTGCTTAAGGTGCTAGATGGGGGTCCTTGGTTTATCAGATCATCACCCTTATTTCTACATGAATGGGTGGCGAATTCTAAATTGGAGAAGGATGTTGTCACGAAGGTACCAGTTTGGGTGCGCTTTCATAAATTACCTGCTGTTGTGTATTCAGAAGTTGGAATTAGATTGATCGCTGAACGAGTGGGTCGACTTATGAGAATGGATGAGGGTACATTTACTAGGTGTAATAACCCTTGGGGTCGTTATTCTTATGCACGTTGTTTGATTGAGTTATCTGCTGTTCATGATTTATTGAGTTCCATTGAAGTTGATATTCCTCTACCTAATGGCATGGGCCATTATTCAGAGTTCATTGATGTTGAATATGAATGGTGGCCTTCTCGTTGTTCACATTGTAAACTTTTTGGTCATGAGGTGGAGGCATGTCGTGAGATCTTGAAAAGTAAAGTTGACATGGGGTCAGAAGAAGAGAGTGAGCGTCTTAAAGAGTCATATCACAAGAGTAAGGCTGGGAAAAAGGCTGCTTCTTTGATGCATGGATCTCGGGTGTTCAAGCCAAAGTCCAATTTCGTGTATAGGCCTGTTTCCAAGCCGGGTTCTAATAATGTCATTAAGGAGAATAAATCTACTGAGCTTCCAAATCCTCCTTCTCTTTCAGTGACTATTAATGAATTATCCCAAGGTCTAAATGAGCATGGTTATTTCAGTGATAACATTAATGTTGCAGAACTTAAGCGTGATATGGAGAAAGTTTCTGATGCGGAGAAGGTACTTGATATTGCCTCACTTCCATCCAATATGGTGGGCGTTGGGAATGGGTCTGATATGCATATTACTAATGAGGTTTCTAATTGCACCGTTGGATTGTTGGTGGGTAGTGTGGTTAATGTGAAGCCTGTTATAGGTTCTACTTCTAAAGCAAGTTCGGTTGGTGAGTCAACTAAGAATGAGAGTTTGTGGGAGCAGTTTAATGCTGCTACAAGTGACAGTAAATCTCCATTATCAGGCCCGGAAGACTCGGAAGATGAAGTTGATGACGTTGGTGGAGGCTTCTTGGATGATATGGAAGATTACTATGACGATTATGATCAGGTGGTCCTACCTGATAAAATGCAAGCATTATGTGATCATTTTGATATTCGCTTGAATAATTGTCGTAGATAGGTTTATTTTTTTGTAAGTTATAAGAATGGCTTGTCATTCTTATATAGCTAGTTTTTTTGGTTCTCTTGTTAGTTGCTTGGCATGTAAGTGTCCTATGGGACTGAGATGAGGGAAGTCACTCTCATCCTTTGTACTTCAACGTTTTTTTGGTGTAATGAATTTTACCGGGGTGATTAACCCTTTTACCCAAAAAAAGAAACTTGAAATCAAGCAAGTGGAGTTCAAGTTAGGGGAGGATTGTTGGGATATAAAATATCAAAGTACTTCTGTATGTCAAAGTACTGCTGCATGAAGAATAAAGTCAAAGTACTTCGAAGGAAACAAGGACTTATGTGCAATATTAGTTAAAGGATTAATGTGTAATATTGAACGAATATTCTAGAATTAGTTAGGGATAATGACTTGTCGTTCATGTATTATATGTTGTAAACCGACTTAAGGTTATCTATATAAAGAGCCTTAAGAGGTATTAGTCGATATAAGTTTTATAAGTTTTAGACTTGTTAAAAGTCGATAAATAGTTAGGGTTTGTTAGTGAATCTGTGTAACAAAGCAGGTTCAAAGTTTGGTTAATATAAAAGTTCTTCTTAAGCTTTGTGTTAGTAGATTCCGCATACTTTACAAGGTTAAACAGTGTTTCAATATTAATAGTGTTAAGTTTACTTAATATTATTAAACCTTTACAAGCTACAAAGTAGTTTGATCAGAGTACATAGATCCAACATTGTTACACCACACTAGTATAATTAGTTTCATTTCATTTTTATTATTTAATTTTAATTGCATTTGTAGTTAATTGGGTTAGTTGGCTAGCAACTAATTCCGCCCACTCTTCTAAAACCCAAAATTTTATTGCTTTTATAAAATATAAAAAATACAAAAAGAATCATCCCTCACCTTTAGACTTAGTTTAGGAGACTTTCTAATCCTAGCGACACTATTCCTGAGTTGAACGATCAATCCCTCGGTACTTGTTACTATACTATACTACAACGATCAGGTACATTGCCTGGTGGGGGTTGTAAGCTTCTCGAGATCCCTCGAGAGGTAAAGCCTGGTGCGATTCTCACGTACCAGTTACGTTATACCTTGTGACGACATCACTTGTTAATTTAGAGCTGGAAGATTTTACACACGTCGCTTCAAAAAACTTTGAAGAATTATAACCTGACGGCGTCAAGCGCATTTCGAAGTAGGGAGTCACGTTTTAATTTTGCTAGAGACGGCTCAAAAGGGTTTTAAAAGGACGGGGTCATCAATAAGATGACGGTGTCAGGAACTAAAGAGTGACGACGTCAGAGCGGGGTCGTCTTTTAAGTTTGCTTAGATCTAATGAAACTTAGTTATTGATTATTGATGCGTTATCTATTGTTTAGTTGATTGCTTCACAAGAAAACTCGCTAACTTCTATATGTAACTAGCTTGAACATTTTAGAAAACGTAACCATTTCGTGAAATATAGGTTTTTCTCGTTGTATGTACTACATGAATTGATGTTTATGACTCTATTGTCCTTAATAGACTTTATGGTTTTAGGTGAAATTGATGTTCATAGAGTTGGGGAATGTAGCACACCCCCACGACTGGTATTAAGGAATACAACACTTCAAATAAAACAAATGACGTGACAATTCAACAAATCAATAAAAGATAACTAGAGAGTGGTGAAATCAAAGTAAACACGTTTGTTTCACCATAAGAATTTCACCTTATTTACTTTTCTTGTTATTGTAATTTTTGTTTTATAAAAGTAGTTTTTGGGTTAGTTGGATATCAACTAATTCCGCCAATCCCTTCAAAACCAAGAATTTTATTTGCTTTTAAAAAACAATAAAAACATAAAAAGATTTATCCCTCACCTTTAGGGTTCGTTTGGCAGGACGTAACGAAATGCTAAATCAATGGAATAAGCGACAAAATTGAATAAATGATGTAATGTGTAGGTCCAAAGTTCTGGATCTAAGTAGCCTTTGTAAGACAATAAACACCTTGAATAAATCCAAAGTATTTATGTGAGAAACTCTTAAGAACAATGTATACTTGATGTTAACGTGGAATATTAACACAATCAGTAAGAACAACATAGGGATTTACTAACTTTTTTTTTCTATTAAACTTGAAAACTTGGCATAGAACACAATGTCGTAGGGTTCCTTTTATACTACAAGGAAACCCTAATTCTACAAAACGTGTGAAATGATGCATGCATATATTCCCTAAGATATCTAACCGTGTGCATATCCTTTCCTATAATATCTCCTGAGATATCTAACTTGTTATGCAAAACAGACTTAACAGTCTAAAACATAAACAGACTTAACTAGTGTCTGCCAGACTTAACTTAGTACTGGCAGACTTAACTATCTAGCCGACTTAAGTAACTAATCCAGACTTAAGTCTGGTTACAAATAATTCCCAACAATCCTCCCCTAACTTGATCTTCGTACTCCATGACCTTCAAGTTCCTTTCTTCAGAAATGCTTTGAGGATTTTGAATATGATCTTCCTTGGAATTATTTTGGAGCTGCAACCTTTTGTTGAATCTTCATATTTGTGCAACATACTATATCAGCAACCACTTGATCTTTTCAACAACATTGACAGTATGTACATCAAATCAAAAGTTTTGTACTATTCTCATCACATCCAGGTGTGTTAACACCCGTGAGAGGTGAATCATTGAAAATTTAATGGATTTGATGTCTCTTTACCAGTTAGCCATTAACTCTGGAGTAGCCAATGTTTCAGTACAAGACCATGATACATTGATAACCATATGATTTTTAGCAAACCATCAGCTATCAACGGATTTGATTTATCTTTACCAAAAGCCATTTGCTTTTGGACTAGCCAACTCTTTGATGGAAGGCAGTCATCATCTTGGTGAGTTGATTAATTATGGTTTTCCACAGCCTTTACCACAAGCTATAACCTTGTGGGCTAGCCAAATCTTCACTATCATAGATATGGTGAGTTGAATACCATACAATTTTTGACAAATTGTCAGCCATAAACGGATTTGAGATATCTTTACCTAGAGCCGTTTGCTCTTGGATTAGCCAGTCCTTATGTGGTTAGACATGGTGGACTGATAACCATTTGTTGTGTTAGTGCAAGGCACCTCCACCAAGTGTTGTTTCTCAAAAATCCATTTATTCCAATTCATTCAAGCATAGCTTAAGGGTTCATAACAACATAAAGTGTTAATATCAAACCCTTCTATGCTTTTTCAAAGGTTTTACCATTTCTGCTTCCTGAATTTGAATTCTTTCAATTTCAAGAAGGCTTGATTCATCTTCTCTGATCTGCTTCTTTGACTTCTTAGATAGGGAAGTTGTCTGAGCAACTTGTTTTCCTTCCCTTTAGGCAATGCTTGGTTGACCAGACTTAATCTTTGAAGTAGACTTAATGGTTTCACCAGCCATAGATCTTTCCCTTAACCTTGTCCTTTGCTTGTAACTTTGACGCAGATTAATAATCAACTCTGCATCTTCAAGCCTAGGTGAACTAACAGCTATAGACTTTGAGGATTTGCTTTATGTTGTTTGAAACAAATACCCCATTGTTTGGATGAATTTTCTGAGTCAGCATCTTCAGAATCAGGGATATGAATGCCTAGTTCTTCCAAAATGTGTTCAAGATTCTTAACCGTTTGGGTTGTCTTAGTCAGTTGAAGCTCCAAACCATTTACTCGTGTGAGAAGTGAAGGAACTAACAGCAACAGATCATCCACATTCATTATGGAGGAGGCTTCATGAGTAGATGGTGGGGATGCAGAGGAACTAAGTCCAAGGGTGTGCACTGGAGCGAACTGAGGTTCAGATGGCACTGAAGGACCTGCACAAAGGTTAGAAGAAGCAAACAGCATAGCCACAGATAATGGTTGCTCAATGCTTGTAAAACCACTCCTCATATTACTAAAGACCTTTTCTTTGAGGGGTTTAATGGAATAAATCATGTTGTTTGCAGGTTCAGTATTCAAAACCATTTGCAGAAAACGAGGGTACATCAAAAATTTATGTGTACTACTCACATTAGCCACCATACCATTGAAAATCAATTTAGAAAAATTAAAGGTTCTTCCAAGTGAAAGACAAACTATTGCTGAGGCAAGTTTGGCATCAAATTGATCCCATCCTCCACTTTTGGAACTTAAACATTGAAGCAAATGGTGGGCTAAAAATCTCCATTGAGGTGAAAGATTTCTTTTTAAGAAAGTAAAGTTTTTATCAATGGGATATCCAATATGTTTCATACCCTCAACAAGAAATCTATGTGGCAACTTATAATCGCCTGAAGCATCATTTAAGTGAAGAGAATCTCGAATTGATGCTTCAGTAAGAATATACTCAACATTGTCAATAGTTGCCCTTATGTGTTTGATTCTATTTGGTAGAGTTTTGGAACTAGCAGTGTACCAAAACTATTTTACCAAAGAATCATAAATTATGGGATGACAAGTCAACGCATACCTTATATATGAGCTGTTTAAAAAGTTTATTATTTGCTCAAAACCTTTAATTTTCGTTGACTTCTTTAAATACCCCACTTGATTATGTAGATCACTATAAGACACCTGATCCATGTAAGTACTGGTTGAGTGAAAACATTTGTACTGGTCTGTGAGAAAAACATAGTAAGTATGATCAAGAGACAAACTTTTACTTGTTTATGAAAAATAATGAATAAAGATGAAAAATTAATCAACTTGTATTCATATATATGATTTGGCGCCGTAGAAATAGTAACGATTCAATTTAAACAGTAAAAGTCATTATGTAAGGGATCAAACTTAACGGTAAAGTATTAATTATAGATTGACACTACCATACTTAAAAATGGTCAACAAGCATTAAAAACTTTCCACCAAACTTAACAAAAGACAACCATTTTTCCAAACTTACAACCAGAGAAAGATTCACCACTTGCATTTGTGACTCGAATCCATGCACATCCTGAAATGATTAGTGGAACAACAAAATACAACCATATATGAACAGAATTAATTACAAGTGAAACACCGTATTAACTCTAGATGACCAGATTTAATCATATACAAACTATACATTTAACCTCCCCTTAAATGTAGCTATGGGTTTACCATACCAATGTTGACTACCAAGTAGTTAAACCTTGGTCCATCAAAACCTTGGTACATTGAAATCAGTGTGAATCTTTTCCACTTTAATGAGTTTCTTTTCAAAACAATATGTTATAAAGTGATGTCTGATTTCTATGTGTTTGGTCTTAGAGTGATAAACCGGATTTTTGACAATGCAGATGGTGCTTTCATTATCAATAAATATTTTAATATTCATGAAATTCAAACCATAATCCAGCATTTGATTTTGAATCCATAATACCTGACCATAGCAATTTGCAGCAGCTACATACTCAGCTTCGGTTGTGGAGGTAGCCACTATAGTCTGCTTCTTACACTGCCATGAAATCAACCTTCTTCCCAGAAATTGATAACCTCTAGTTGTGGACTTCCTATCAAGGCTTGCTCCAGCATACTCACTATCTGAGTAAGCTTCCAGGTTAAAAGATGATTCTTTAGGATACCAAAGGCCCAATTAGGTTTGCCTTTTAGGTACTTAAAGATTCTTTTCACAACATGAAGATGTGAAGTCTTGGTGTTAATCTAAAACCTGGAACAAGCAGAGACAACAAACATAATATCTGCCCTAGAGGCTGTTAGATACATGAGGGATCTAATCATGGATCTGTAGAGATGTACATCCACATCTTCAGCCTTTGTCAAGGGCAATCTGGTTTCCATTGGTGTGACAACAATTTTGATATTAGCAAGGTCAAACTTCTTGAGCATGTTAGCTACATACGTTTCTTGTGATATAAAAAGTCCATCTGACTGTTGTTTAACTTGTAAGCCAAGAAAGAAAGTAAGTTACCCCATTGAACTCATTTGAAACTTTCCTTTGATCAATGCCTCAAAGTCTTCACACCAAGCCTTTTTAGTTGAACCATAAATTATGTCATCAACATACACTTGCACAAGTATGATGTCCTTTTTTTCCTTCTTGATAAACAAGGTTTTATCAATAACCCCCCTCTTGTATCCATGTTTTTCAAGAAAGGAGGAGAGTGTTTCATACCAAGCTCTAGGAGCTTGATGCAGGCCATAGAGTACCTTGATTACCTTGTATACTTTCTTAGGATGAGCAGGATCAACAAACTAGGAGGCTGATGGACATACACATCTTCTGTAATTGTGCCATATAGAAAAGCACTAACATCCATTTGGTACACCGTGAATCCCATATAGGATGCATAAGCCAGGAACAATCTAATAGCTTCAATCCTAGCCACTGGAGCAAAGACCTCATCATAGTCTATGCCTTCTTCTTGCCTGTATCCTTGTGCCACCAATCTAGCTTTGTTTTTGACAACCACACCTCTTTCATCCCTTTTGTTTCTGAAGACCCATTTTGTTCTAATGACTTTAGCTACATGTGGAAGATCTACAAGAACCCAAACCTTTTGTAATTGGAACTGCAACAGCTCTTCTTGCATAGCCTCAACCCAACTTTCATCATACAAAGCATCAGAAACCTTGGCAGGTTTCTTGTGAGATAGAAAGCATGCAAAGAGACAATGTTGTTGATCTTTGTGATTGATCCTTTGTTGTTTTTTAATGAAGCTAATGAGTGCATGAGATCCAAGTTGTTGCTGTATTTGTCTCCTTGTCTGAACAGCTATCTTAGGATTACCAAGGATTTGGCTCTTTGGATGAGCATTGTGAATCCTTAGGGTAGGAACTGGACTTACATCAACTTCTATAGGTAAGTTGTTGAAGTCAGTAATCACTCCTTCTTTATCAAAAGAGGCTTCAGTAAAGAGGCCATCATCAGGCACATTACCAATATCAGGTTCAGGTATGAATGGATCTGGAAGATCATTTTATGGAGTAAGGTCATCCCTTTCAGATTCACTGCCAGAATTAACAGAGTTAATTCAGGTAGCATGTATTTTATCAGGAGACTCCACTTTTTCTCTGAGGCCTTGAGGATCTGCTGAAGCATCTTATTGAGAAGTCTCTTTAGTTTGTGCCTCCAAATTTGGCACCTTATCTTGTGTGGAAGGTTGATTTGTACCATTCGCATCTGCTGATAACCTAACGATTGTAGGTATGATAAGATTCTCTAGTGAGTCATCTTCTTCATTTGTGGTACCTGCATTATTGGTGTCTTCTGAAGAACCTGCATTAGGGTTAGCTTGATTTTCCAAAGAGACTGGGATATAAGTTCATGGAGTCAGTTAGGTAATCAAGATCAAACATCCATCTATAACCAATTCCTTGAACATTGGGTTTTTCTTCAAGGAAGTCAACGTCAAGATTCTCCACTACCCTTTTTGTTACTAAGTTGTATACTCTATAGGCTTTGCTATTGAGTGAGTATCCAACTAAGAAACCTTCATCAGACTTGCCATCAAACTTCCCAAGAGGACTGAGTGTATCAAGAATAGTGACATGACACCCAAATGATCTGATGTAGCTAATAACTGGTTTCTGACCAAATAATAGCTCATATGGTGTTTTAAATTGAGGCTTAGTAACTCTGACCTTGTTAAAAACATAGCAGGCAATATTAACTACTTCAGCCCAGAAAGGAGTAGGTAAGAATGAATCTGCAAGCATAGTTCTAGCCTCAATGAGTGTCCTATTCATTCTTTCAGCAACACCATTTTGTTGTGGGGTTCTAGCATTGCTGTACTATTGCTTTATGCCCTTGTGTCCACAGAATTCAAGCATACTTCTGTTTTTTAACTCAGTTCCATTGTCTGATCTGATCATTTTAACCTTGTGACCAACTTGATTTTCATTCTGTCTAATGAAGGTTTGAATAATGCCAGGAGTTTCATCCTTGGAAGACAAGAAAAATACCCAACAGAACCTGTTACTGTCACCAGTAATAGCAAGACAGTATTGAGCATAATTTATGCCTTTAACAGATGTAGGCCCAAAGAGATCCATGTGCAAAGTGTGCAGAGGTTCAATAATGGATCTTTCTAGTTTAGTCTTACATGAGGCCCTATGTTGTTTTCCTTTATAGCAGGCTACACATATATGGTCATCTTTGAAAACCTTGGAGGGTAATCCTCTCACAAGATTTCCCTTCACAAATTTGTTGAGGTTTTTGAAGTTTATGTGACCCAATCTTCTGTGCCACAATTTAGATTCATCTACTGTTGCTTTTGCAATCAAACAGGCAATACCTTTTGTAGGTATAGGTGTCTTCATATCAAAACTATACATATTATGTTGTCTAGGGACTTTCAAGAGTATATGACTTTCATCAGGCATCTTAAAGTCAGAAGTCACAAAACTTTCAGTTTTAGTAAAAAGAACCTTATGCTGCTTATCACAAATTTGTGATATAGAGAATAGGTTGAATTGCCCAAGTTTTTTCAAAAAAGATACATTGTAAAATTCTAAATTTCCAACAACAATTCTCCCTTGACCAGTGATGTAGCCTTTGCTTCCTCCAGAGGTAATAGAACCTCCTTTGAATTCTTCAAAATCTTGGATGTGCTCCTTGTTGCTAGACATGTGACCTGAGCATCCACAGTCAAATATGCCTCTATTTCCCATGGTTTTTAGTGGATGATCCTGCACATAAGAATAAGAGATTAGTTTCTCTTAATGACCCATGCCTGTGCAGGCTTGGGTCCATTTTGTGGATTCACATATTTGTATGTCTTGTAAGAACAGGATCCACTTATACTGCTTTGGGACTTATAGGTGAGTTCATTTTTGAATGGTTCCCATTTCCAATAGTCCAAATCCTTAGTAGGAGACCCCCCTTTACCCTTTGTAGCATAAGAGTTTGAAGTCTTTGCTACATTTTGTACAATGGGTACACAGGTGATTTTGATTTTGAGAAGTTTCTTCATTGATTGAATTGGTTCACCTATGGAATAGATCTCCTCACAGGTGAATGAGATTGAGCATATAAATTCTGAAGTTAGCTTGATTCACCTATGGTTTTACTGGTTGTTTAGGTCTATAATACCAAGAAGTGCCCATGGGTTGAACAAAATTTACCTTTTGCCCAACAGGTTTAACATTGCTTTTACCAGTATAAAAATTTGGTCTACTAGAATTAACTTTGGAATGACCCGTATTGACCCTTAACCCAGCAGAATTAACATTTGTTTTTCTAGTATTGAGTTGCACTTGTCTAGGTGCAAACTGATTAGCATAGTTAACTCTATTTACAACATTCCACACAGGTTTTGTCTCAACTTTAGTAGTTGCCATTCTTTGTTTCTTAAGCTCATTTTCTTTAGCCATTCTTTTTTCATGAAAATCACAGTCTTTTATCAGATGATTAGAGCTATAACACACAAAGCATCTCTTTTGAGTAAAAACATAACCTCCTCCTAACACCCTATCCTTTTTCACATTCTTTTCCGTTTTAGGTGTTTCTGGATTGTTTTCTTGTGGCCTAGGAAAAGGAGATTCATAACTAGGTTCAACAGGTTTAACTTCAGATACAACAGGCTTATCACTTTTAACTGATTTTGACTCTATACTAGGATTACTTTCTGGTTCTGAGTCAGAGTGCTCTGAGATGTTAGCAATGGACCCTGCTGTCACACCCCCAATTTACCTGACTTGCAGCGGAATGGAATGCCTGGGGGTGTAACTGTCATAGCACCATAACAAGGAAATATTGAACGACCTAAAGTGTCGTTTGGAAAATACATATCGTTTGATTTATTTAAAAGCATCCAATGCTACAAAACATAGGTCCCATAGGTTGAAACGTTTACAGAAAACAAGTTCAGGAAAATGTCAAACGATAATTTACACAAGTGCATGAAAAAAATCCAAAATGTAGTGCGTCATCCTTGGCACACCCTAATGTGACTCCATGCATGTAATATGATGATGCCTTAGTTACCTGAAAATACATTGCGAAAACGGTCAACACGAATGTTGGTGAATAATCATAGGTTTATGAAATGTAATGTTTGTACGGCCACCACAATTATAAATGCATGACAAAAGTCACGTAAAATAGTACAATAGACCTTAAGCTCATGACACCGAAGCTATGACTGTTGAAACAATGCCCCTCCTGAATGTTCTGCCAAACACTCAAATGTAAAAGACATGAAATGCATCCGCTTACGGTTGGTAATCACTACCACGGATGGAGGCGTCACCCTCAATAGATCTATCCACTCACTCTCGCTTACCGGTAAATTAACGGTTCATGATGATACAGGGGACTTATCACATGGCAGACAAGCAACTTAAGCTATGTACATAGGTTTTGATACTTGGGCTCGTACTAAAATGGTGCAATGTATTCTCCCCCGTGGGATTTGAAAACAATGTAAAATGTATACGGGGCTATGAAAACTCACCTCAACTGATGATACTGATGATAATATGAAGTGAACAACAATGCACGGTTAGCTGCCGCAACCTAATATGAATGATGAATGATCTCATTTAGATCACCAAATGATGTTATGAATGTCCATGCTCATGTTCCTATACCACTCTACTCTTTGGAAAAACACTTGTGTTATCAAAATATATAATCCAAGAATTTGGAAAAATATTGCTATTAGAAAATAAAATAAGCTAGTTGCAATATATATACTTATATATATATCGTATGTTTCCATGTTAGTGTTGAAATCCTTGAAATAACGCCTTGAAATGATGAAAATATACTTGTAATAACTAATACTTCATTAGTTATAAAATTTGGTACTTGGTATTATTTCTAGCTTCTAAAAGTACTACGTAGTTTTAGTGTCAATTTTACTAGAAGCTGTCAAAATAAAAATGGGTTTTGCCGATATTCAAACGTGAATATCTTTGTCGTTATATGTCCGTTTTACTTGTTCTTTATATCCACGGTTACGTCTTAGTATGTAGTAATATATTTTGGAAAGCTCGGCTCCTCCGGGTTACGTCTAAAGCCTCTTTTTGTCCGACGAAAAACGTCCAACAGCAACTATTTTTCAGAAAAATACTTTTCGTCAACAATCTTGCAAAAATCATAACTTTTTCGTTATTAGCTCTTTTTAATCCGTTCTTTCGCCTACGGATTCGTTTTTGAAAGTATTTTCTAAAAATTTTGCCAAAGTTTCCTTGGTGTTTACTGATTTTCCAGAAATTAACAAAATGGGACAGCATGTTTATAAACTTGTTAGAAATCTATTTCAAAGGTTCAAAACTAGTTCCAACCTCAACCAAAACTCTTGCAAACTTCACAAAACTAATCTAATCCTACCATACACCTTCTTAGGGTGCCATGGGTTCCTAATGATTAGAAATCAAGTTTATTTAACAAGGGGACACCTAAATCACAATCTAGGGTTTATATGTTTCAAAAGTCTTCAAAAATAAGGTGGTATAACTAGTATGAGCATGAAATTAAGCATGATTACCATGAGATATAAGTGTTAATTAGAAGAAAACTTGAAAATAAATTTGTATACTCACTTTGAAATATGAGGTGATTGAATGACTAGAAACCTTGGATTTCTTGTATATTTCTTGTATGATTCTTGATTAGGCAAGTAAAATGAACAACTTTGGTGCTTTAACTTATCAAAAACCTTCACTTGATCTATGATTTTGGGTTTGGTCGTGGGGTGTAAGAGAGAAAGAGATGAGATGATTTTCTTTCTTATCTAAAAGTGTATGAAATGATTCTTGGTTTAAGTTTAAGTATGTATTTTTAAGGTTTATTAGTATAGTAATAGAAAGTTAATGCATTAGGTTAAGGGGTGTTCATGTGGCCGGTTAGGGTGAGCAAAGGGGGGGGGGGGGGTAGGGGTACTTGTGATTTAATTAGAAATCTTATGTAGTTTAAGTGTTAGTTTGTGTTATTTGTTAAAATCGGGGTACCGGGTTTAATAGAAATAAATGTTCACGAAGTTAACCGGGACAAAATAAAGTCATAATAATGATAAAAATATGTTGAAAATATGTTGGGTACAATTACTGAGTGATCGGGTGATTATTGTTTAGTTTTCACGAAAACCGTCGTTATAAATACTGGGTAACTGAATATTATAACTTTTATGATGTTAAAATGGATATAAAAATATGTCGGGACCATTGTGGGAATATTTAGATATATTCGTCGTGTATAAACCGGGTGTTAACGTTTACTATAAATACTTATACGTAAAAACGTTAAATGTATCAAATATATAAATTTGAAAATCCTGAGAGTGGTATAACATGAAAATGCTGTTATGATGATATGCAGACTATCTCCAGTCCGTATGCAGTGTCCTTAGCACTAATGAAATGAATTCGCACCTAAACCAATCCGGTTACGCGAATTTGAATACCCGTAAACTAAATTTACGATGAAATGAGTAATGCACGTGAATGATGAAATCTTTTTCCGAAATGAATAGTGTTTAGTGAATAGTAAATTTCCCAAAAGTTTCTCAGAATATCAAATTGACCTCGAAAATGATGAATAGTAAAACGATGAATAGTGTTTTGATGAATAGTGATTTATGAATAGTAAAAAGTCGAAGTTTGGGAAAATGACCTGAAATGGTAAATGACCTGTAATGGTGAGTTGTGACATCCGCCCACCCAAATAGGAATTCAGTCCCTGAATTCAGTTAGTGTTGGTCTCGGTAATAGGTTTGGTGAAAAGGTGTGGATACTTGCATTGCATTTGGTCCTCTCGTTCCCAAGTAAACTCAGGACCTCTTCGAGAATTCCAGCGAACCTTAATGATCGGAATTCTACTCTGCTTCAACTGCTTGACCTCTCGGTCCATGATTTCAACTGGTTCCTCCACAAAGTTAAGCTTGTCATCTAGCTGAATCTCTTTTAATGGTATAACTGAAGACTCATCTGAAAGGCATTTCTTGAGGTTTGAGACATGAAATGTATTATGTACGTTGCTGAGTTCTGATGGTAGTTCAAGCTTGTAAGCTACTGGACCAATCCTTTCCAGTATCTTAAATGGACCAATGTATCTCGGGTTCAACTTCCCACGCTTTCCAAATCGTATCACGCCTTTCCAGGGTGAGACCTTCAACATGACCTTGTCTCCAACCTGAAATTTCAATGGTTTGCGTCTAACATCTGCGTAACTCTTCTGTCGACTTCTAGCTGTTTCAAGCCTATCTCGAATCTGTATTATCTTTTCAGTTGTTTCCCTAACCATCTCTGGACCTGTGCATTGTACCTCTCCAACTTCTGCCCAACAAACTGGTGAACGACACTTACGACCATACAATGCCTCAAATGGTGCTGCTTTAATACTTGAATGATAACTGTTGTTATAAGAGAACTCGATTAATGGCAAATGGTTAGCCCAACCATTCCCAAAGTCAATCACACACGCTCGCAGCATGTCCTCCAGTGTCTGAATAGTTCTCTCACTCTGACCATCGGTCTGTGGATGGTAAGCAGTGCTCATGTCTAACTTGGATCCAAAGGAATCTTGTAATGACTTCCAAAAGTTTGATGTAAAACGACTATCCCTGTCTGAAATGATAGAAACTGGTGCCCCATGCCTCGAGACTATTTCCTTGACATAAAGTCTGGCAAGCTGTTCCATGGAATAAGTCTCTCTAATAGGGATGAAATGTGTTGATTTAGTAAGATGATCAACAATTACCCAAATAGCATCGTAACCTCCTGAAGTCTTGGGTAGTTTAGTAACAAAGTCCATTGTAATACGTTCCCACTTCCATTGTGGAATTTCTGGTTGTTGAAGTAGTCCTGAGGGTTTTTGGTACTCAGCTTTCACTTTAGCACAAGTAAGGCATTTGCTGACGTACGTAGCTATTTCTGCTTTCATGTTTGGCCACCAATACAGCTTTTTGAGATCCTGATACATCTTGTCAGAACCCGGGTGAATAGAGTACTTTGACTTATGTGATTCATGCATAATCAAATCTCGTACTCCACCATAAAGTGGTATCCAACTTCGATCCTTGAAGCATAACACTCCATCTGCTCTCTTAACAAAACCATTCTTGTTTTCTGGCAGACCATAAAGTTTCTCTTGTGGCCGATTTTCCTCCTTGAGAGCCTCAATCTGAGCTTCTAAGATTTTTGATGGTAATGGTGAAATAATAGTCATTCCTAATGACCTGACCCTCAAAGGTTTGAGTGGTTCCTTTCTGCTAAGTGCATCTGCTACGACATTTGCTTTTCCTGGGTGATATCGGATTTCACAATCGTAATCACTCAACAATTCTAGCCAACGACGTTGTCTCATGTTAAGTTCCTTCTGATCAAGTATATGCTGTAAGCTCTTGTGGTCGGTAAAAATTACTCCCTCCGTCCCAATTTATTTGTCCAGTTTTGACTTTTTGAGTCTTTTGTTGTCAACTTTGACCGTAAATATTTTTATTTGTGTTATACAATACTTGATAAAAATTATACAAATTAAAAATACACTTAAAACTCAATCTATTCATATATTTTGCATCAAATATTAAATAACACAAACAAATATATTTAAGGTCAAAGTTGACACAGAAAGACTTTGAAAATCAAAAGTGGACAAATAAATTGGGACGGAGGTAGTACACATTTAGTACCATAAAGGTAGTGTCTCCAAATCTTGAGTGCAAAAACAACAGCACCCAACTCCAAGTCGTGTGTAGTGTAATTCTTCTCGTGTGTCTTAAGCTGTCTAGATGCATAAGCTATCACCTTCTCATTTTGCATTAGCACAGCTCCAAGCCCTTTATGCGAAGCATCGCAATATACCACAAAGTTCTCAATACCTTCTGGTAGTGACAAAATCGGTGCACTACAAAGCTTCTGCTTCAATAACTGAAATGCTGATTCTTGTTTCTCTCCCCACTCGTACTTCTGATTCTTTTGTGTCAGCTTAGTCAGCGACTTCGCTATCTTAGAAAACCCTTCGATAAACCTTCTGTAATATCCTGCAAGTCCTAAGAATTGACGAATTTCTGTAGGAGACTTGGGCGTAGCCCAATCCTTTACTGCCTCAATCTTTGCTGGATCGACTTGTAATCCTTGGCTATCAATGACATGGCCAAGAAATTGAACTCTTTGTATCCAAAAGTCACACTTTGAAAATTTGGCATACAATTGCTCCTTCTTGAGTAGTTCCAATATTGTTCTGAGGTGTGCTTCATGCTCTTCCTTACTCTTGGAATAAATCAGGATATCGTCAATGAATACAATCACATACTTATCCAGATATGGTTTGCATACTCTGTTCATGAGATCCATGAATACCGCAGGTGCATTCGTTAATCCAAAAGGCATCACTTGAAACTCATAATGACCATAACGTGTTCTGAATGCTGTCTTCGGGATATCTTCTTCCCGAACTCTGAGTTGATGGTAGCCTGATCTTAAATCAATCTTGGAATAAAAACAGGAACCTTGTAGCTGATCAAACAAGTCATCAATCCTGGGTAGTGGATAACGATTCTTCACCGTTAACTTGTTCAGCTCACGATAGTCTATGCACATTCTGAAAGATCCATCCTTCTTCTTCACAAACAAAACCGGTGCTCCCCAAGGCGAGGAACTCGGTCTAATGAATCCTTTGTCTAAAAGCTCTTGTAACTGGTTAGACAATTCTTGCATCTCAGAAGGTGCAAGTCTATATGGTGCTCGTGCAATTGGTGCAGCTCCTGGCACCAACTCAATCTGAAACTCAACCTGACGTGTAGGTGGCAGTCCTGGTAATTCTTCCGGAAAAACTTCTGGAAATTCCTTAACAATTGGCACATCTTCAAGTCGTTTCTCATCTGACTTCTTTTCCGTTATGTGAGCCAAGAATGCATAACAACCCTTCTTTATGTACTTTTCGGTTTTAATGCATGATATGATACTGAGTCTAGTTCCACTTCGCTCCCCGCGAACAACCAAAGTTTCACCTCCATAGGAAAGATGAACAACTTTCTCATCACAAATGATCCTTGCACGATGTCGAGACAACCAATCCATACCGATAACGATGTCAAAACTTCCAAGTTCTACGGGCATAAGGTCTATATTGAATGGGTGATTTAGGAAATTGATGGTGCAACCACGGATAATGGTGTTTGTGTTAACTAAAGACCCATTGGCTAATTCAACAATGTAGGGAATGTCTAAGGTAGTTGGTTCTATGTTAAGTAAAGGTGCAAATGTAATAGAAACAAAACTTCTATCCGCTCCTGAATCAAATAAAATGGATGCATAACAATTATTAACGAGGAACGTACCCGTAACAACATTCGGGTCCTCACGGGCATCTTCTCCTCCCATAACATAAGCCCTTCCTCGAGCTACTCCGCCCTTTGGGCAATTGTTATTGTAATGACCCAACTCTCCACAACCATAACATGCTCCTGGTTGGTTCTGATTAATTATTCCTCATGGAGTTCTGCAGTCATTAGTCCAATGACCGACTTTTCCACAGTTCTGACAAGCTCTAGGACAATTCCCAGGGTTATGATGAGTTCGACATTTGTTACACTTGGGTAGTTTTCCAATATATCCTTTTCCTTCTGTTGGTCCTGCAGCATAGACCTTTGCCACTTCCTGCCTCTTAGGTGCTGGTTGGTTAGCATTTCCACCTTGGTTATTATCAAACCTCCTCTTGTTGTTATTGTTGTTTTGGTTATTGGGGTAGTTGCGGTTTCGGTTATTGTTATAGTTCTTGTTGTTTCGAGTGTTGTTGTAGTTGGTATTGTTGGAACGATTATTGTTGTTATTTGCAGCAGACTTTCCTTTCAACACTTGGATCATAAGTTTCTGAGTTATACGAATGGCCTCTTCCATTGTTTGTGGGTCGAAAGACATCACATCCCCTCGGATGCTTTCGGGTAATCCCCCAGTAAAGTTCTCCATCTTTTTCTCAGCATCCGGAACCATAGTTGGACATAGTGTAGCCAACTCCTGAAACTTCCTGATATAAGTCTCAATATCATCTCCTTTAGTTACTAACTGGTAGAATTCTGTTTCCAACTTTTGCACCTCAGTACGAGGGCAAAACTTCTTAGTCATCAGCTTTTTGAATTCAGCCCAAGTGAGTTTGTAGGCATTCTCCATACCAATAGGCTGAGCATACGAATTCCACCAAGACATGGCTTCATCCAGCAGCATACCTGTAGCAAACTTTACCTTGTTAACCTCCTGACATCCACACATGAGAAAAATGTTCTCAGTCTTCTCAAACCAGCGGATTAAAGCAACCGCTCCCTCAGTGCCCTTATACTTGATAGGATCACTAATCTTGAAATCCTTCCAAGTACATTCACGCCTAGTAGTGGGTTGAACCACTTCAGTAGTAGGTGGAACCTCAGCAGTCCTAGCAGCAACTTCAGCTCTCTCAGTCTCCAGAGCTTCTGCTATACTATCCCTGACCAACTTGCGGATAGCTGCTTGTGTCATAGCGGGTGTTTCTGATGTAGCCTTTGCTTTCTTTGGCGCCATACTTCTGATAAATAATAATCGACAACAACCATGAGAAAACTATAATAGAAATAGTCCTCGTACAAAAATATACGCCCACAACATGTATATATATACAACCACAACAAGTATAAATACGTTAACCATAAAGAGCAACCATGAAACATCATAAATATAAAATTGCCCTTATAAAAAAACCCTAAAAAGCTCTCTCTCTAGGGGCGATATCCGGCCTCCTCTACCCTAACAAATCCGGCAACAATTCTTCCTATTCCATTCTGTTATTTCGTTAATCTCTTTTGGGATTACTGATTTAACGATTTAAGGATTGATTTGTTAGGGTAGAAGGGTCGGTTTCATTGTTTATTTACTTCAAATCGTTCCTAGTTATTATTTTCGAAACCCTAAATATTCTTTTTGCCTCACTTTTCTTGATCGATTACCCTTAGATTCTGTCTTAGGGTTTCGGTTTTTAGGGTTTACTTATATCGATCTTCAACAATTGGGAGAGATCGTCTTTCTGGTTTACCTAGGATCGATTAACTCTTTTAGGGTTTCGATCCGTCTAGGTTTTCTAGTATTCGATCTTTATTACTTTCCCGTATTATTATCCCTGGTTGTTATTGTTTGGTCGGCGATAAGATTCCATCCCTAACAGGCTTTCGATTGTTAGGGTATGTTTTAATGAACGATTTTCTTTTTTTGAGGGAGTCGTATATATTGGGTCTGATTGCCTATTCATTGTTGGTGTTGCTGTGCGTTAAAATTTATATCCTGCTTCAATGTTGGACTTTTTGTCCATTAGCTTTATGGAAGTTGATCTTTTGATCGTGTTAGTTTAATCGGTGGTGATGCTAATGCATGGAAGTGGGTTGAGAGAGAGGGACGTGGTTATGCTGATGAGAGTTAGGGTTTGTTTTAGGGTTTTCTATAACCTTGTTTGTTGGTTCACTTGTCCTGCTGCTACGAGTTGATGATGACATGGATTGCTTTGCTTCATGTCGATTTGAATATCACTCTTATATCTTTTCTGGTAGTAACCAATGGATAAAGTGTAGCTATTGTTTCAAGTATCTTTTGATCCTTGTCTATGGGCAGAATTCTTCGTTTAGTGGGTCGATTGATATGTTGGATGTTAGGGTCGTTTATACCCTGGTTATGTTTCAAATCCTGTTCGCTACGTATTGCACTCTTATTTGGTTATTAGATTATGTTTCATGCATAATACTAATAGAAGCTGCAAATGGATTTGTATTGGAATGAGTACTTGGATGGCGGGGAACCTTGGATTCGGTTTCTTCATGTTAAGTTTAATTTGGTTCAAGTTATCATGTGCTGGAAGTTAGGGTCGTTTAGACCATGTTTATGCTTCAATTTCATTTGCTACGGATTGCACTCGTATTAGGTTATTAGATTATGCTTTGCATAATACTAATAGAAGACGCAATTTGTTGAAGCTGGAAGTTCGCTTGTTTATGATCTAGATCACAAGGATGACTAAGAAGACTTCAATTTTATTTGAGTTGTGATGTATTGTATTTTTATTACTAGTCATCGTTAGTTGTATTTAGATCTGGTAGTTATAAGAATGGCATGTCATTCTTATATAGTGGTAGTGGTAGTGTCCTTAGGGACTTCGATGAGAGACTCACTCTCTTCCATTGTACTTAAACGTTTTTTATTAATGTATTTTACCGGGTGCAGGATGACTCCCCTTTACCCAAAAAAAAGAAACATCATAAATATAATCACAACAGATGAATATAATACATGAAAATTTTGGTCGACGTAGGCCGATATATATATATAGCACAACATTTCCAACATAGTAGAGTCGCACTTGATATATTTGTTTGTACAACAACCAAAAGACTACAAGTTCTTGAACTATGTCCCACACCTCGGGACTAGGAAATAGTAAAAGCTAATACAATACTAGTCTATGTCTATGCTCCTCCAGGTGCTCCAGATGGTCCAGGCTCTCCCCTCAGACGGCGAATCTCACGATCCATCGCAACCACGATCTCCTCTAGATGCTGAACTCGTAACTGAGAAGAAACATCCCTGCGCTCCATCACTGTCAACCTCTCATGTGCTACAGCCAACTGATGTGTCAGCTCTCCCTGAGCCTCCTGTGTAGTCTGAGCTCTATCCCGAATCCCTGGTAGCTCACCTCTAAGCTGGTCTATCATCTCCTGATGTCCCAACTGTCGTGCCTCAAGCCCATGATATGACACATCGATACTAACTCTACCTAACAGTAAACCCTCGATCTGCTCCTCAGCCGCCTCTAGTCGAGGAGTGATATCCACATCAACCCTATAGTCCAAACTATCAATCTGATCCTGATGAGCCCCTAGCTGACCCTCTAATGTAACATCTGCAGGCTCCCTAGTATCAATAGGCTCACTAGCAACTGTAGACTCCCTAGCAACAGCTGCTCTCGAACACTCCCCTACATGGTATACTGGTGGTGGTTCTGCTGATTCTGACTCTGTAGTGGGTGAATCTGGCGTAGTAAACCTAGCACGCTTCCTAGGTGGCAATAGTGAAGTAGATATGCATGCAACAGCGGGTATGGCTGGTGGTGGTATAGGTAACATAGGAATATTGGGTACCTTAAAGGTAGATGTAATAGGGAAAACACTCTTCCTAGCAACTCGAATGATATTACTACTAGGAAACATAAGTCAAGGTTCTGATGGAGTAGTGGTAGCAGAGGATGATGTGTCAGTGGGTGCACGGGTAATCTCGGGTGGTGCAATAGGTGAAACATGAGGAATAGGTAATGGTGAACGGGCAGTAGAAGACATAGAGCCTCCAACATCGGAGTCTGTGATGGTGTACAGTATGACAACATTTGGGTTTGCAGACATGGTTCTGTGATAATCAAGGTGAAATAAAATAAATAACTCGTATAATGAAATCACCAAAAACAATGAACATGCACTTATGATGAAATGATGAGATGCTATGATAATGTGGTTATAGTCTAGGGATCGTATACATCATAAACCTTATCATGATGCATCCTAGTTCGCTATAACCTTGGCTCTGGTACCAATCTGTCACACCCCCAATTTACCTGACTTGCAGCGGAATGGAATGCCTGGGGGTGTAACTGTCATAGCACCATAACAAGGAAATATTGAACGACCTAAAGTGTCGTTTGGAAAATACATATCGTTTGATTTATTTAAAAGCATCCAATGCTACAAAACATAGGTCCCATAGGTTGAAACGTTTACAGAAAACAAGTTCAGGAAAATGTCAAACGATAATTTACACAAGTGCATGAAAAAAAATCCAAAATGTAGTGCGTCATCCCTGGCACACCCTAATGTGACTCCATGCATGTAATATGATGATGCCTTAGTTACCTGAAAATACATTGCAAAAACGGTCAACACGAATGTTGGTGAATAATCATAGGTTTATGAAATGTAATGTTTGTACGGCCACCACAAGTATAAATGCATGACAAAAGTCACGTAAAATAGTACAATAGACCTTAAGCTCATGACACCGAAGCTATGACTGTTGAAACAATGCCCCTCCTGAATGTTCTGCCAAACACTCAAATGTAAAAGACATGAAATGCATCCGCTTACGGTTGGTAATCACTACCACGGATGGAGGCGTCACCCTCAATAGATCTATCCACTCACTCTCGCTTACCGGTAAATTAACGGTTCATGATGATACAGGGGACTTATCACATGGCAGACAAGCAACTTAAGCTATGTACATAGGTTTTGATACTTGGGCTCATACTAAAATGGTGCAATGTATTCTCCCCCGTGGGATTTGAAAACAATGTAAAATGTATACGGGGCTATGAAAACTCACCTCAACTGATGATACTGATGATAATATGAAGTGAACAACAATGCACGGTTAGCTGCCGCAACCTAATATGAATGATGAACGATCTCATTTAGATCACCAAATGATGTTATGAATGTCCATGCTCATGTTCCTATACCACTCTACTCTTTGGAAAAACACTTGTGTTATCAAAATATATAATCCAAGAATTTGGAAAAATATTGCTATTAGAAAATAAAATAAGCTAGTTGCAATATATATACTTATATATATATCGTATGTTTCCATGTTAGTGTTGAAATCCTCGGGTTGAAATCCTTGAAATAACGCCTTGAAATGATGAAAATATACTTGTAATAACTAATACTTCATTAGTTATAAAATTTGGTACTTGGTATTATTTCTAGCTTCTAAAAGTACTACGTAGTTTTAGTGTCAATTTTACTAAAAGCTGTCAAAATAAAAATGGGTTTTGCCGATATTCAAACGTGAATATCTTTGTCGTTATATGTCCGTTTTACTTGTTCTTTATATCCACGGTTACGTCTTAGTATGTAGTAATATATTTTGGAAAGCTCGGCTCCTCCGGGTTACGTCTAAAGCCTCTTTTTGTCCAACGAAAAACGTCCAACAGCAACTATTTTTCAGAAAAATACTTTTCGTCAACAATCTTGCAAAAATCACAACTTCTTCGTTATTAGCTCTTTTTAATCCGTTCTTTCGCCTACGGATTCGTTTTTGAAAGTATTTTCTAAAAATTTTGCCAAAGTTTCCTTGGTGTTTACTGATTTTCCAGAAATTAACAAAATGGGACAGCATGTTTATAAACTTGTTAGAAATCTATTTCAAAGGTTCAAAACTAGTTCCAACCTCAACCAAAACTCATGCAAACTTCACAAAACTAATCTAATCCTACCATACACCTTCTTAGGGTGCCATGGGTTCCTAATGATTAGAAATCAAGTTTATTTAACAAGGGGACACCTAAATCACAATCTAGGGTTTATATGTTTCAAAAGTCTTCAAAAATAAGGTGGTATAACTAGTATGAGCATGAAATTAAGCATGATTACCATGAGATATAAGTGTTAATTAGAAGAAAACTTGAAAATAAATTTGTATACTCACTTTGAAATATGAGGTGATTGAATGACTAGAAACCTTGGATTTCTTGTATATTTCTTGTATGATTCTTGATTAGGCAAGTAAAATGAACAACTTTGGTGCTTTAACTTATCAAAAACCTTCACTTGATCTATGATTTTGGGTTTGGTCGTGGGGTGTAAGAGAGAAAGAGATGAGATGATTTTCTTTCTTATCTAAAAATGTATGAAATGATTCTTGGTTTAAGTTTAAGTATGTATTTTTGAGGTTTATTAGTATAGTAATAGAAAGTTAATGCATTAGGTTAAGGGGTGTTCATGTGGCCGGTTAGGGTGAGCAAAGGGGGGGGGGGGGTAGGGGTAATTGTGATTTAATTAGAAATCTTATGTAGTTTAGGTGTTAGTTTGTGTTATTTGTTAAAATCGGGTACCGGGTTTAATAGAAATAAATGTTCACGAAGTTAACCGGGACAAAATAAAGTCATAATAATGATAAAAATATGTTGAAAATATGTTGGGTGCAATTACTGAGTGATCGGGTGATTATTGTTTAGTTTTCACGAAAACCGTCGTTATATTCATAAGCTTACGTTATAAATAAAATAAATTTCCAAAATACTGGGTAACTGAATGTTATAACTTTTATGATGTTAAAATGGATATAAAAATATGTCGGGACCATTGTGGGAATATTTAGATATATTCGTCGTGTATAAACCGGGTGTTAACGTTTACTATAAATACTTATACGTAAAAACGTTAAATGTATCAAATATATAAATTTGAAAATCCTAAGAGTGGTATAACATGAAAATGCTGTTATGATGATATGCAGACTATCTCCAGTCCGTATGCAGTGTCCTTAGCACTAATGAAATGAATTCGCACGTAAACCAATCCGGTTACGCGAATTTGAATACCCGTAAACTAAATTTACGATGAAATGAGTAATGCACGTGAATGATGAAATCTTTTTCCGAAATGAATAGTGTTTAGTGAATAGTAAATTTCCCAAAAGTTTCTCAGAATATCAAATTGACCTCGAAAATGATGAATAGTAAAACGATGAATAGTGTTTTGATGAATAGTGATTTATGAATAGTAAAAAGTCGAAGTTTGGGAAAATGACCTGAAATGGTAAATGACCTGTAATGGTGAGTTGTGACACCTGCACTTTCATTAGATTGACAGGTAGAGTATTCACTGACTATGTCATCTGAAACACTTGTTTCAGGCACATGTGGCCCTCTTTTTCCATATATAAATAAAGAGTCATCAATTTCAAGCCCTTGATTAGGAGTATAATCCCCACTTAGAGGTGGTGGAACTCCTTTAAAGTTCTCAGTCTTAGCAAATCTATTATATACTGGTTTATCCACAGAGTCCTCTTCTTTACTAATAAAAACAGTGTTATTCATTTCTTCTTCATAACTTAAGATTTCACTGTTTGACTTTATTTCATATCCCAAACCTAATTTGTTGGTTGAACTCATTCTAGAATCAATAAGTCAAAATAGGTTTTTACTAGAGTTCTCCTATTTATCAACTATATTCTATAGACTTTCTTTATCTTTTACAGCTTTCATACCAATTCTTCTATACCTTTTTAATTTCTCATCCTTCACATAAATCTCATTAGCTTGAAAAGTAAGTTTCTGATTTAAATTAGCTTGCTGTTTTTGATAGTTTTTAACCTGAGCTTCTAAGGTTTTAAATGCATTTTCATAAGCAAGTATTTTGACATCTAGCTCTTCTATTTGATTCATTTGTTCATCACACCTAGCTTTAATACTATTGATGATACCTCAGAGCTTAGAACATAATGATACCTTAGAGTTGAAGTTGATGGCCATGAGAGCATAATGATACAAAGCTTAGAACATAATGATACCTCAGAGTTGGAGTTGATGGCCATGAGAGCATGATTTGTAGAGTCCTCCTCATTGTGCTCCACCCAGTTAACTACACCATCATCCATGGTTAGCAAGCCAACTTGACTTTTCTCTTTCTTTTGCCCTTCTTCTGGATACATGGAGTTCCCCTTCTTCTTTTCTTCAGGTGTCACCTTTGCTGTACATTCCCTAGCAAAGTGACCAGTGGTGTTGCACTTGTAGCATAGAAGCTTTGATTTATCAAATCCAACTGGCTTGTTTCCATTGTATCTGAGGTTTCTTTCAGTCTTCTTGAAAAATCTTTTCATTCTTAGTGCAATCATAGCTAGCTGCCAATTGATGTCAATTTCTTCAATATCAATATCATTGATTTGATCAAGATCATCATGGATCAGATCTCTATCTTTAGACCTCTTTGCAAAGAGAGAATAGAGGACTTCATCAGCAAAACCACTAGGAGCAACTCTTTCCCTTGAGTCCCTTGAAGAAGAAGCATAACTGCCAGAATTAAAGCCAACAGAATTAACCTTGTTAGTACTGGTCTTGCCTTGTCCAACAAATGCAACATTGGTTGCACTAGAAGATGTCTTTAACCCCCTTTTAATATCATGTTCAAAAACCCTAAGGTTATTGAATAGCTTATCAATTGACCAAGTATCCACATCTTCTTTTAGTCTCATAGACATGGCTACAGTTGACCATTCAGCAGGCATAGATCTGAGAAACTTGTGATTTGCATCTTCAGTAGATACAGGGGAACCATGTACTTCCAATTAAAAGAGCAGATGTTGGAATCTATCATAACCTTTCTCCAAACCTTCAGAACTAGAAATGGTGAATGCTTCAAATTGCTGCTTGAGTACAGCGTTCTGCATCTTTTTAGAGTTTGCATTCCCTCCAAAACGAGTTCTAATGGCTTCCAGATATCTTTAGCATCATCCATACCATGAAACCTTCGTAGGTGTTCCTTTGGTATGGCCATCAGAAGGATAGTCCTTGCTTTCCTCTCTTACTTCATAGCATGGATCTCTGCAGCAGAGACTGCTTGAAGTACTCTGACAGTACCATCCTTGCCTACAGAGATCCTCTTCTTCGAGTTTCCATTCTGAATCACCTTCCATACATCATTATCAACATATTGCAAATAGTGCTCCATCTCCAAAGCCTAGATAAATACTCGTCCTTCTTGAGAATTGAGAGTTTGATATTGGATATGGTAGTGGAAGTTGACACCACTTGTTGCTGCTGCTTGGGTTTTTCTATTCTCTGATGCAACCTTAGAGTGTTGTTGTTGGGTCACTGAATTCCCCAATCTTCCTCTAACTAGGATTTGAACATAAAATAACCTAAGTGTTTAATATCCGTAAACACAAACAAGTCACTGAGTGAACAGTATCTCAGTGAGTCATCTTCAGGATGCTTAGAACGAGTCTATGAAGAAAGATTCACCATTTAGTGAGGCGAAACTCAGTAAGTGACATCTAAGCCAAGAAGAAGGTGATGGGTTCAGTGAGGATGACAATAACTCACTAAACCCCAAGACTCCTCAACAACCATTGAAGTACTGAAGACTGAAGACTGAAGACTGAAGACCTGAAGAATAAAGTATGGGCGAGACAAGGCGGGAAAGTTTGAACTTATCAACAGGTGTCCTTATCAACCTGAAGTCAAACTTTCCCTGAATGGCATAACGTCAAGATCGTGTCATCACTGTGCAACAGAATGGCACATTGTCTTTTACCCAATATAGTCCATTGTAACAGAGACAAAATATGTAAGTATTTTGTCTCCACTAGTTAGGTCATCTTCTTGTCTTTATCAGTAACGTTGTAACTTACTTGTTTGTAAATAGGTAAGATAAGTGAGTAGTAAAAGTTGACAAGTTTGTGCATTTAATGCGTAGCATTCACAAACCACTTTTACTCCTCCAAAGAACAACGCAGTCCCTAAGATAGCTCAGTGTGACCTTTTAGTTGTCACTCAAACTTTGTTTGAGTTTAGTAAGGAGTCCATACCATACTTGTCATTTCAATCCCAAGTGTTATTCCGCAAATACTTGGGTATAATTCTTTTGATTAACTTCTAATAAGAATTAAACGTTGAAAAATATTGTGTCCTTTCCTTTACGTTTATCTTTGTTGTTAATCTTTTATATCTCTGTTAAAAAGCTATGGAACTTGGTTAGATTAACTCTTTAGTTAACTATTAACCTAGTAAATGGGACCAACAAGTGGTATCAGAGCCTCTGATTTGTAAAACTTTCTAAATCTGTTTTCAAAACAAAAGAGTGCTCAAAAGTTTTTAAAATCAAGATCCCACCATGGCTGACTCAGATGTTCCCCAACTTGTCGATAAAAAGGGTGGAGTTATTCAGCTACTGCCCCTCGACTTGAGGTTGGAAAATTCAATAAGTGGAAAAAGCGAATGCTTTGCTACTTGACTGGGATGGAACCATATTACATTAAGCTTATTAATGATGGTCCATATATCCCAACAACTGCATAAGGTTTAGTCAAACCTGAAGCTCAGTGGACCCTGATGAGAGGATGGTGGTCAATCAAGACCAACGCCTGAAAAGCATCATTATATCGTGTCTTCTTGACGATATAATGGAATCAGTCATCAATTTTCCTGTGACACCCCCAAAATTTACAATGCAGCGGAATACCAATTTGGGTGTCACTTCATAGTTGATACATACAAGTTACATAAAACGACCTCAAAAGAGACGTTTAATAAAATGTCACATTCGATTTGATAAATTAGAGTACAAAGGTCCTAACAATTTCTTTTTAAAACTTAAGTTACAAGAATTAAAACATAACACATATATGTATTTTAAAGATAAAAAGTTATCGAATGTGTAGAAAACAAGTCTTTCAATATTTGATATCCACGCGACTTCGATTGCTCCCAATGCTCACCTAGCCAAATACCTGAGAAAATACATGCTAAAAAGTCAACAATAATGTTGAGTGAATTCATAGAGTCTAATAAGTAAAGAGTGAATACAAGATAGTTCAGTTTAAAAGAAGTTGGGCTACGCCCGTAATAAAGTTGACATGTAACAAATACAAGTCGGGAAATAAGATTTATAGCATTGAGCTCATGAAACCGAACCTTGGCCAAGTTTAAATGCCACTCACGAGGTATTCAATTGCCATTTACCTCAATTCTCAATATTATATGTTCGTTTGGTAATAAAGGCTCCAAGTGAGCGCTACTCACCCGAACAGGCCTGCCTGGCCAAATATGCATATCTATAATATTAGTGTCTACTCACGTAATTAACGGTTCATGAAATTAGGGACTTGATGGCAAAGGTACTCAATGTCTATAATTATGTAATCAGGCCAAGCATACCAAAAACTACTTGTATTTCCGTTTGTAAAAACTAGCATGTATCTCCCACGCGAGATTTATAAAACGTTTAAATAAGTAAAAGCGAGTCTATAAACTCACCTTAAGAGCAACAAGATCAGAAGTAAAATGGATCTTCGGACGAGTGCAAAGCGTCTAAGCACAACCTAAAAGACGTGACGCGACTTAGAATGATAAAGAAGAGCGATATGAAAAAGTAAATCAAATGATCACGAGATATGTTTCCGAGATAAGCATGGCATTGTACTAAGACTTAATCCAAGGTATTTTCACTCTAAGATTGATGTTCGACCAGGTCTTATAGGTAATAAAACACCTACCAAGTTTCATTCCTCAATTCTTATTTTACCTATGTGTATCTACACGTTTTAGAGTTCAAGACAAGACGTAAAATATTAAATTCTGGATTTGACTTTATTTTATAGACCCCTAACTCCTTATCTATAAATGATATGGATACAAGGCCTTCACCCCTGGATAGCCCTTTGAGTCTAGTTTTCAAAAATCCAGGCCTCAACTTCTGAAAGATTAAGAATCATGTGAAAAGACTATTTTACACCTGAACATCCAACCCATAATATTTTCTGAATTTTAATCTCTTACGAAAATGGCCATAAATCCTAAACCATGATAGAAATTTAAGTGATACCAATTGGAGGTGTTAGAAAAAGATGTCTACTACTAAGACATGTTTTAAAACCCAACACTATTACACAAAAATCTAGAGTTAAACTCCTTTTTGAAACAGTAGTTCAGAACTGACTAGTTTTCGTAAAATGACCAAATCTCCCTCATCCGGAGGAATTGGTAAACCCTCCAATTATCCACATGGTCCTCATATGTTTTACCCTTCACCAATGTAAAAACCCAGTAGCCCCTAGTTCAAAATTTATTAATTACAAGTGAAACAATCTGTATTACAATTTCTGGGTACACACTAAATATGTTTCCACGGTTTTGGTCGTATCTTGACCATTCGGAATAGTTGGTTTTCCGGCCAACTCGCCACTAGGACCTGAGATATTATACTATCCATTTATGAAAAGCTTCAGTAGGCTCTAAGCCAAAAATTTACCAATAACATACAAACAATCTGCAAGTTACCTATTTTTACTAGTTTTACTAATTTGGGCATAACTTGGTCATCCGGAGAAGATAAAAATTCCTCCAACTCGCCACTTGAAGCTTAGACCTATATCTATCTAAAAATGTAATTTAATCATAGGCTCTAGGCCAAAAATTAATGGGAAAACCCACGTTTGTTTACTGATGTAAAAACAGTCCCATCAAATCCAACTAAACCTATTCTAAACTCATCCAAAACATCATCAATCATCATGCAATGCCACACTAATCATCACAAACAACTCAAGAACACTAAAACTCATCAAAATCAGAAAACCCATAATTAATTAAATAACAAAAAAACCATTTGCATGTGAAGAAATCCAAAGGAAATGATAAGATTGACTTACAAGAAGTGAAAAATCACCAACAACCTTTTTAGGGCTTGATTAAAAACGACCAAGAGACACCACCACAAGCTTGGACCTTATCTTCTACTCTTCAAATCAAGCTTGAGGGCTGTGGAGATGGCTCTAAAATAACCTTGAGAAAGACTTCAAGAAAACATCAAGAAAACACCAAGAAACACCAAGAAAACCCTTCCAAACTTAGATTCAAATCACCATCTTTTGTGAGCACCTTCAAGAGGATGTTGTGGAGAATATTTTGATGATGAAAAATCACAGAGATGAGGGTGT
Organism: Artemisia argyi; assembly: GCA_030686995.1. Classification (NCBI taxonomy): domain Eukaryota; kingdom Viridiplantae; phylum Streptophyta; class Magnoliopsida; order Asterales; family Asteraceae; genus Artemisia; species Artemisia argyi. The sequence goes on from CM060676.1 coordinate 93,244,123, forward strand.
GGTGATGGTGATTCGTGGCTGTAACAAGGAGGAAGAGGATATGGAGTTGGATGGTTTATTTTGAGATTTGCATGTGTTGGAGTGGAAATGATGACTTTTATTTCTTGAAAATGAAAATATGTTATAGATGGGAGGGGGTGATCCAGTTTTGTCGTCCCAAGGCAAGCCAAAGAATATATTTTATTCATATTTGATTAATAACGGGTGTATTAGTGTGTTTGTGGGGTTTAACTTAAGTGTATGGTCTTAAAAACGCGAATTACGCATAACCGGGTGACCTGTGAATTTTAGAAAAGTGTTATAAAAATATTATGAAGTTGTTATGAAGTGTTAAAAAGGCTAATTTTAATATTTCATGAGAGCCTTGGGTTTATCGGAGTGTTTAAACGTCGTTAAAAATGAAACAGTGAGTCGAAAACACGTTTGGTGACACCGGTTCTTGATAAAAGTGACGTAAGCTATAAAAATGACACGACAAGTATAAAACTCTTTAGTAAACATGAAATAGTTTAAAAATTCATAAAATCTGTAAATTATCATAGTCTAGGGTTGGTTCACTTTGTCAAAACCTTAAAACGTAAATTTAAATCGGGTAAAACGTAAAGGTGCAAGTTTTACGTAAAAATGGAAAAATTGAAAAGTGACTTTTAAAAATAGGATTGTAAAGAAACAATGATGCATAAAAAAGTGTAGAATGGACGTAGTCTAGTCGCGGTTGAATTAATTGAACGTGTTATGACAAAACGCGGATAACTTCCGACGAAGTTAGTTATTTAAAAATAGAATAGTTAAACAGTATTAAGATTAATGACATGAAATTTTTGAAATGTCACAGCACGTACCCCTTAAGAGAGCGACGTCCCGGCGCTCAATTCTTCTTAATCATTTTTTTGGTCGTTTTAACGATTTTTGGGATGGAAGCATGTATAAAAGCCATGTTGAAACTCGGGTTTATGGTTGTGATTGTAGAATGTCTATTTTAAAATTTTTAGGAATCATTAGTTAAAACGAAGTTTAAATCAGTCAGATCCTCAAGACGTGATTAAAATATGATGTATAAAAAGTGTAATTTGAAAGATAGGGCATGGTGTCATTATAATTATTAGTTATGGTTTTTACAAAAGAGGGTGGTTAGAACCAACTCTTTAACTTAAGAAGGTCATTTTGGTAATTTAAACACTTGTGAAATATTTGTAAAAAGACTCATAAAAATTTTATAGAAGCCCATGGAGGTGCTTAATGCATTTTGTGCTCGGGATTTTTTTTGACAAAGTATCAAGATATCAACGAAGATAGAACAATTGATAGAAATCACCTAATGTGTAAGCAATGGTATGAGGGAACGAATAGAATGTCATGAGGGTCCTTAAAGGAAAGGTTGAGTAAAAGTGTTGGCGATAAGACAATGGGAGACAAGGAATTTATCAAGTCGTCAATTCGTGGAAGCGAATAATAGTACATTACTATTAGCTTATCAAGCTTGCGATGGTCGATACAAGATCGGAAAAAAAATCCACGTAACAAATTACGAGTCGAGAAGAGTTCATAGCCAAAATAATGATTCGTACACACGCTATGGTGGATACACATAAGCCCACTCATTCATAACTCGTCAATTACATAAAGAGGCGTCCTAATCCATGTAAGTGACGATCTATGAATTTATGGTTCAGCGGTTTATAATTTCCTTATTCAAATGAAAAAGTGTCCCAATTCATTTCAATAAGACGATTATAAATCATCCTACTTAAGTATGTCCATCACAAAACAAAATACATAACAAGATTAAGTGCTACAATAAATAAAAGGATGTCTACTTAATGACATGATTCATCAAAAACATAAGAAGAAGTAACGAGAATAATAACATGACATTAGTCAATCACATTTCCAAGGTAAGTGCCAAAGGATGGCATGATCCAAGACGACAAGTTAAGGTCGTACTCCCATCAATTGAAAGATTTCAAAAGAATAGATAACGAAAACAACATACGTGATTCAAAGGCATAAGAAGAATGTTCACACTCAGAGTTGAATAATAAAATAGCTAGTGGAATTAACAAAGTACACCGAATGTCAATATCATCAAAAGGAAATAAAGTAAAGTAGCAAAATGTTTCAGAGATCACCGCATCGTTCATAAGAGGTTAAAGTAAACGAATTCATTAATACATATAATAGTACTACACACATGTGTAACGATTTGAGAAGAGAGTAACACATATATGTACGGGTATCCTCATACAATACTAGTATTGACGTTCGAGGGAGAAAATAAGAAAACAGAAAGTACGCGATAATCGGAGAGGTTAGCGTATAAATAACCGACCGATATAAAGTAAATAGTATGACACCATAAGATAGAAGTGAAAGAGTGAATCATGACTAAGGGATATACTCATTAATCATATAATAGAAGTATAGATGCAAAATAGAGCATATAAGTTACCTGGGAGCAAGCGTACGCGGATATCGAACAACGGTGAAAGACTTAAAAAAAAATTCAAAAATCAGTTATAGTTTAGGTTTTGAAAACGACCTAATTCGCTATAACTAATGCTCTGATGCCATTCTGTGACACCCCCCAAAATTTACAATGCAGCGGAATACCAATTTGGGTGTCACTTCATAGTTGATACACACAAGTTACATAAAACGACCTCAAAAGAGACGTTTAATAAAATGTCACATTCGATTTGATAAATTAGAGTACAAAGGTCCCAACAATTTCTTTTTAAAACTTAAGTTACAAGAATTAAAACATAACACATATATGTATTTTAAAGATAAAAAGTTATCGAATGTGTAGAAAACAAGTCTTTCAATATTTGATATCCACGCGACTCCGATTGCTCCCAATGCTCACCTAGCCAAATACCTGAGAAAATACATGCTAAAAATTCAACAATAATGTTGAGTGAATTCATAGAGTTTAATAAGTAAAGAGTGAATACAAGATAATTTAGTTTAAAAGAAGTTGGGCTACGCCCGTAATAAAGTTGACATGTAACAAATACAAAGTCGGGAAATAAGATTTATAGCATTGAGCTCATGAAACTGAACCTTGGCCAAGTTTAAATGCCCCTCATTAGGTATTCAATTGCCATTAACCTCAATTCTCAATATTATATGTCCGTTTGGTAATAAAGGCTCCAAGTGAGCGCTACTCACCGGAACAGGCCGGCCTGGCCAAATATGCATATCTATAATATTAGTGTTTACTCACGTAATTAACGGTTCACGAAATTAGGGACTTGATGGCAAAGGTACTCAATGTCTATAATTATGTAATCAGGTCAAGCATACCAAAAACTACTTGTATTCCGTTTGTAAAAACTAGCATGTATCTCCCTCGCGAGATTTATAAAACGTTTAAATAAGTAAAAGCGAGGCTATAAACTCACCTTAAGAGCAACAAGATCAGAAGTAAAATGGATCTTCGGACGAGTGCGAAGCGTCTAAGCACAACCTAAAAGACGTGACGCGACTTAGGATGATAAAGAAGAGCGATATGAAAAAGTAAATCAAATGATCACGAGATATGTTTCCGAGATAAGCATGGCATTGTACTAAGACTTAATCCAAGGTATTTTCACTCTAAGATTGATGGTCGACCAGGTCTTATAGGTAACAAAACACCTACCAAGTTTCATCCCTCAATTCTTATTTTACCTATGTGTATCTACACGTTTTAGAGTTCAAGACAAGACGTAAAATATTAAATTCTGGATTTGACTTTATTTTATAGACCCCTAACTCCTAATCTATAAATGATATGAATACAAGGCCTTCACCCCTGGAAAGCTCTTTGAGTCTAGTTTTCAAAAATCCAGGCCTCAGCTTCTGAAAGATTAAGAATCATGTGAAAAGACTATTTTACCCCTGAACATCCAACCCATAATATTTTCTGAATTTTAATCTCTTACGAAAATGGCCATAAATCCTAAACCATGATAGCAATTTAAGTGAGACCAATTGGAGGTGTTAGAAAAAGATGTCTACTACTAAGACATGTTTTAAAACCCAACACTATAGCACAAAAATCTGGAGTTAAACTCCTTTTTGAAACAGTAGTTCAGAACTGACTAGTTTTCGTAAAATGACCAAATCTCCCTCATCCGGAGGAATTGGTAAATCCTCTAGTTAGCCACATGGTCCTCATATGTTTTACCCTTCGCCAATGTAAAAACCAAGTAGCCCCTAGTTCAAAATTTATTAATTACAAGTGAAACAATCTGTATTACAATTTCTGGGTACACACTAAATATGTTTCCACGGTTTTGGTCGTATCTCGACCATCCGGAATAGTTGTGTTGGGAATTATACTAACAGTTACCACGGCTAGTGAAGATGTTACAACTGCAGAAGATTGTACTTGCAGTGGAAACTCATTACCACTGCAAGAACAAACATTACCACTGCTTACTTGATAACTGTTAGAGAAACGCGCTTAGATAAACATAGAGAAGATCTTGTGTATATCTTATTCTATTAGCATTATACTTATCTTGTAGAAAAGGACTCCTTGCTGTATAAAAGGAGATCCTAGGTTATAGTTAGAATATATCTTTCTAATACGTTTTTCTTAGTGCTTCAAGGTGTAACCCTAGTGATATCATAGATCACTCGTATTATTATCATTAATAATATTGGAACTATTTGTTTGTTACATACATTGTTCTTACATACATACAACTGTTTCATTCACAATCAATCTTCTAAGTATCATTAAGTAGATTCCGCATACTTAGTGGTATCACTCAAAGTATCAATATTAACACAAGTTCAAGGTGTTCACGATCCAACAAGTGGTATCAGAGCAAGGCTTTGATATTTTGATTTAGAAGACCCTATGGCAGACTCAAAAGAAACAATGGAGACTGAAACAAGCCAATCAAACATTGCTGCTAAGCTTCCTAAGCTTAAGATAAATGATTTTGAGATGTGGAGGCTTATGATAGAACAATTCTTTATGGTTCAAGACTACACATTATGGGAGATCATTATGTGTGGAAATTCATTCAAACCTGGTACAACTGTAGAGCAGGTTGGTGACAAGACAGTAACAAAAGTTAACACTGGTCCTGTCACTAATGAAGAAAGAAGTCAACAGAAGAATGATTTGAAGGCTAGAGGTTTGTTATTGATGGCTCTACCCAGAGAACAAGTTCTGGCTTTTAGCAAATACAAGTCTGCAAAGACTCTTTTTGATGAGATCTGTGAAGTGTTTGGTGGTAATGATTCCACCAAGAAGACTCAAAAGACTTTATTGAAGAAGACTTATGAAAACTTTGGTTCAACAAGTAATGAATCTCTTGATAGCATATTCACAAGGCTACAAAAGATTGTTACTCAACTCACTGCTTTTGGAATTGAGGTAGAAAAGGAAGATCTTAATCTTAAATTCCTAAGAAGCCTACCTTTTGAGTTTGACACCAATGTTGCTGTTTGGGAAGATAAGCCAGATCTAGAGACCATGAAGCTTAATGATGTGTACAATAACTTCAAAGTTATTGAACAAAGATTGAAGAAAGCTGGCAAATTAAGAACAAGTTCTGCAAGTGTAGCACTCATATCATCATCAATTAATGATAGTTCAGATGAAGAAAGTGATAGTGATGATGACAGTGGTAACATGATTGTTTCCACTGGTAATGGAAGTGTTTCCACTAAGAGCTCAAAGAAACAGGTTGCAGGACTAAGTGATGCTACTTTCTACGCCTTTATATCAAGCCATGTGGGTGGTTCAATTCTCAATCATGAGGATTTGGATCAAATTGATGAAGATGATATGGAGGAGATGGACATCAAATGGCAGGTGGCATTACTAAGCTTAAGATCAAAGAAGTTCTGGAAGAAGACTGGGAGAAAGATACATATAAGTGGCAATGACTGTAGGTTTTGACAAAAAGAAGGTGGAGTGCTATAATTGTCACAAGATGGGGCACTTTGCAAGAGAATGTAGAAAACCAAGGAAATCTGATAACAAGTCAACTTGGTATAAGAAGGATAAGAACAAAGAACCTACAACAGAAGAGCCAAAGGTGCTATTGGCTATTGATGGAGTGAGCTTTGATTGGAGCTTTATGACTCAGGATGGAGAAGATGATTCAGAATCTGCAATGCTTGCTACTGAGCATGCACTCATGGCTTTCTCTGACACTGAGGTACATACTGATAATGCTTGTTCTAAAAACTGTAAGGCCTTAAAAGAGTTAGAGATCTCTAAAACACAATATGATGAACTGATGCTAGATTTACATCATACTAATTATAATTTAGCAAATCATAAAAGAGGTCTAGGTGTTTTAGAAAAACAGATAGAGCATTATAGGGCAAATGAATCTAAGTTCAGTGATGAAATTGCTGTTTTAAAAAGAGACTTAGATTTTTATGTTGAAGTGAATAAAGCTCTTAGGGAAGAGATTGAAAAAGTTAAGAAGGCTAGTGGGAACATTCAGATAACTAATCAAACACTAGACCACCAATCTAAGAGCATTAGCAAAATTTGGGAAGCTCAAGTTGTGAGCAAAGCTAAATCAGGTCTTGGATACAAATCTGTTCCACCACCTCTAAGAGGTGTTCCATCACCTCCTGGCATTGACCTAGCTCACACAGATTTAGAAGAGTTTCAGGATCCACCTATGACCTATGGACCAAAATTTGTTAAACCAGTTGAAACTGAAAAGGTTCAGGTTGAGGTTGAGACTTTTGATAGTGCTAGTGACTCATCTCTTAAAGATGAATGTTTGAATGTTGAGTCTAAATCTAGTGTTCCTGAAAATGTTAAAGTAGAGGAAAGAAAAAGTATTCCTGAAGTAGTCAAAGAGAAGCCTAGCACACAGTCAAATTACACCAGGCCTACTACTAGATATGCAGAGATGTACAGGGATAGGTCTAAATCTCATAGAGGGAACATGAGAAGTTGGAATCATGTTAAAACTAGGCAGTTTGGTAGTGATTTTGTGTTCAACAATAAGGCCTGTCATATTTGTGGTAGCTTTGATCACCTTTCCTATACTTGTAACTACCACATGGGAAGAAGGGAAGTATTTGTGAATACAAGGGTGAATGGACATAATTCTAATAAAATAACTCATCCAAACCCCCTAAGCAAGATGGTTCCCAGGTCTGTTTTGCTTACCACTGGCATTAAACCTATTTCCACTGCTAGACCAGCAGTTGCCACTGCCGGTAGTAAAAACAGAGTTTATCCTAAGTCCCCTGTCACTACTTTTGTTAAATCTTATCAAACAGGGAAAAAGACTTATTTTGAAAAGAATGATCACAAGAATCACATGTGGAGACCCAAATTTACTAATCCAGCAGTTTCCACTGCTAGGCCTGCAGTTACCACTGCAAGACAAAATGTTTCCGCTGGTGTCTATGTGAATAAGAAAAGGGTAAACATGGGTAATGCTGTTAAGGCCTCAGCTCGTTGGGAATGGAAACCAAAAGGAACAACAACCTCAAACAATCCCAATGGTGTATCAATGACCCTTGATAGATACAACTATATTGATACACGAGGCAGATCCAAGTCATTTGTGGCTTGGGTCCCCAAAAGGTACTAATTCCTTTATGTTGTGTGCAGGGACATTCAAAGACAAAAGAGGATCAAGGTTATTCAGATAGTGGATGTTCCAGGCACATGACTGGCAACAAGGCCTATCTTTCAAATTTCAAATCATTTGATGGGCAAGCTGTCAGTTTTGGAGGAGGAATTGGTGGCAAAGTTTCTGGCAAAGGAACAATCAAGGCTGGAAACTTTGACTTTGAGAATGTATACTATGTACCAGAACTCAAGTACAACCTCTTTAGTGTGTCACAGATGTGTGACAAGAAAAACAGAGTTCTATTCTCAGAAGATGAATGCTATATCTTATCTAAGGATTATAAGCTACCTGAAGAAAAAGACATTTTGCTCAAAATCCCTAGAAAAGGTAATCTATATAGCATTGACATGAAGAAGATAGTGGCTAAAGATGATGTTACTTGCTTACTTGCAAAAGCCACTTTGGATGAATCTATGCTTTGGCACAGAAGACTTGGTCATGTTAACTTCAAGACCATCAATAAGATTGTAAAAGATGGTCTAGTCATTGGTTTACCTGAGAAAAGATTTGAAAATGATCAAACATGTGTTGCTTGTCTTAAAGGTAAACAACACAGAGCTTCTTGCAAGACCAAGGCAGTGAATACTATTGATCATCCACTATACATGCTGCATATGGACTTGTTTGGTCCTACTTCTGTGAGCAGCATCAATTTGAAGAAGTATTGTCTAGTTGTGACTGATGATTTTAGCAGATTTACATGGGTTTTCTTCTTAAATACCAATTGAGGCTGCTAGAACCATGATAGCTGATTCAAAGCTACCAGTGACATTTTGGGCTGAAGCAGTTAACACTGCTTGCTATATTCAAAACAGGGTTTTAGTGGTCAAGTCAAAGAACAAGACACCTTATGAGCTTTTTAGAGGAAGACCCCCACTTTTGGATTTCTTGAAGCCATTTGGATGTCATGTCACAATTCTCAATACCATTGATCATTTGGGAAAGTTTGAAGAAAAGGCAGATGAAGGTTTCTTGTTGGTTATTCCATGGTTAGTAAGGCTTTTAGAGTCTACAACTTAAGAACAAGGAAGATAGAAGAAAACTTGCATGTTCAGTTTCTTGAAAATAAAGCTAACATAGCAGGTTCAGGACCTGAATGGCTATTTGATCTTGAGACTTTATCAAATACAATGAATTATGTTCCTATTACCTCATATTCAAGTGATGCTGATCTTGAGGACTCAGAGGAGTTTATTGATGAAGATGAATCTTGCCAAGATGATGAAGATGATAAAGATCAATTTGTTATGCCAATTTAGGATTTTGATGTTAATGCAGACTCACAACCTTCAAAGAATACTGATAAGGAAGATGAATTTGTGAATTTTGATGTTCTGCATGATGATATTCCTGAAGGCAGTAGTGGTAATCCTGTTACCACTGCAACACATGATGTTTCCACTGACGGTCCAGATGTGGAAAATATAGCTCAGGAGACACCAAATGATGATGTTGAAATCACAAATATGCCATCATCATATGATATTCCTAACACATCACAATCTACAGTTCATAAAGCTCACCCAATTAAGAATGTTATTGGTGAAATTAATTCAGGTGTGAAGACAAGAAGGCAAACAAGGATGACAGATGTTCATGGGTTCATAAGTGAAGTCTATGAGTCCAAGAATCACATTACTAAGAATGAATATTTATTCTTCTGCTTTCTATCACAAATGGAGCCTAAAAATGTTTCTATGGCTTTAGGAGAGTCAAGCTGGGTTGAAGCTATGCAGGATGAGTTGTTGCAGTTTAAGCTTCAAAAGGTTTGGGTTCTTTGTGATTTTCCTGATGGTATGAAAGTGATTGGTACTAAATGGGTGTTCAGGAATAAGAAAGATGAAAGAGGTATTGTCATCAGGAACAAAGCTAGATTAGCTGCTCAAGGATATACTCAAGAGGAGGGTATTGATTATGAAGAAGTTTTTGCCCCTGTTGCAAGGATTGAGGCTATTAGATTATTTCTAGCCTATGCATCATTTATGGGCTTTACTGTCTATCAAATGGATGCTAAGAGTGCCTTTCTGTATGGTACTATTGATGAGGAGGTATATGTTGCTCAACCTCCAGGCTTTGAAGATCCACATCACCCCAATAAAGTTTACAAAGTAGTCAAGGCTCTTTATGGCCTACATCAGGCTCCAAGGAAGTGGTATGAAACCTTAGCTAATTATTTGATGAATAATGGGTTTCATAGAGGCAAGATTGATCAGACTTTGTTCATTAAGAAGGACAAGGGTGATATCCTACTTGTGCAAGTATATGTTGATGATATTATCTTTGGTTCTACTAAACAAGAGATGTGCACATGGTTTGAGAAGCTTATGAAAGATGAATTTCAAATGAGTTCTATGGGAGAACTTACATTCTTTTTGGGGCTGCAAGTACAACAGAGTAAAGAAGGCATCTTTATCAGTCAAGACAAGTATGTGGCTGAGATAATTAAGAAGTTCAAGTTCACTGATGCAAAATCTTCAAATACCCCTGCTGACAAGACCACTCACTTATTGTTAAAGAATGCTAGTGGTGTAAATGTTGATGTCCATACTTACAGGTCAATGCCGCTCTTTGATGTATCTCACTTCATCAAGGCCAGACATTATGTTTGATGTATGTGCCTATGCAAGATTTCAAGTGACTCCTAAGACATCACATATGACAGCAGTGGAAAAGATTTTTAGATACTTGAAGACTTATCCTAATCTAGGATTGTGGTATCCAAGGGAATCTCCTATGGAGTTGATTACTTACTCAGATAGTGACTATGCTGGTGCAAGCTTGGATAGAAGGTCAACCACAGGAGGATGTCAATTCCTTGGATGTAGATTGGTGTCATGGCAGTGCAAGAAACAGACAATGGTTGCTACTTCAACTACTGAAGCAGAATATGTTGCAGCTGCTAGTTGTTGTGCTCAGATCCTTTGGCTTCAGAATCAACTCTTGGATTATGGGTACAATTTCATGAACACCATCATATATATAGATAATAGTAGTATAATTTGCATTATTAAGAATCCTGTGCAACACACTAAAACTAAACATATTGAAATTAGACATCACTTTATTAGAGATTGTTTTGAGAAAAAGCTTATTAATGTTGTCAAAATTCACACTGATGACAATTATGCTGATTTATTAACAAAAGGACTTGATGTGGGTAGGTTTCAGTACTTGGTAACAGGTATTGGAATGCTTAATCCATAAACTTTTGATGTCTAATACTTTTTAGTGTTGCAGGATAGTTTTTAATGTACTATTATTGTTTGTATATGTTTGTATGGTTTTCCACTAACACTTATGCAGAAGAGACAAGATCAGTGGAAACTATGCATCATACAGTGGAAATATTTGCTCTCACAGTGGTAATAAGGAAACAGAGAAGATCATTCATTTATCACTTCAAAAGGTTGCAGAGTACATTCTTTCACAAAGACAAGTTCAAAATACATGCAAACTTAAACATACAACCCACAACCTAACAACCTAAGATCTTCAGACACTACATAGGCTTTTTCCCTTTGCCCTTATAAGTATGCTTGCTCTTAGCTGGCTTGTTCCTCTTCTCATCATAGGAAAGCTGCTTTCTTGGACAAGCAAGCCCAAGCACTTGTGGTGGAGGTTTCAGATCTTTTGCAGGCTTTGACGACTCTGGCCACTTCATGTTGTGTTTGGCAGTCTTCAGGGCAATTGTAAGTGCCTTTGGTAGTTCTTCAGAAAGGTTGAAGGTTGGATCATCTTTCTCTGAATCGACATCATGAGATGGAGCTGATGCAGTACTTGATGAAAAAGCACTTGGTGGAAAGTATCCACTCCATCCAGAAGAATGCTCCTCAGAATCTGAAACATAGCTGGTCTCTTCACCAGAAGAGCTGTCAGAGGAGATGTACACGATTGGGAAACTCATATTTAAGTTTAGGGTTCGTTAAAGTGATGATTTGGTTGATGCTGATAAGTGTGTTTTGAGATCCCTATTTATATGCAAAGTCAAGGCCAATGGATAATTAATGAAGTATCTTTATTCCTATCTGTTTTGGTAGTTTGGAGGAGTAATTATGGAAGATATCGGGTTGACTTTGGAGCAATAAATGTATAAATAGTAACTTGGTTAAAAAGTTACTTTGGTTAACTAATATTGGTTAAGTTTGGTCCTTCAGATGTTTGATGTGAATGGAGTTATAAGATGTGTAACTTAAGACACATATCAAATGGTTATTGATTCACCATGTCTAATCCACATAAGAATCAACTAGTCCTGAGCAAACGGCTACAGGTAAAGACACATCAAATCCGTTCATGGTTGATAGTTTACCAAAAACTAGGTTATCAACTCACCATACATCTTTGTGATCAAGAGTTGGCTAGTCCATAGCAAACGGCTCATGGTAAAGACATATCAAATCCGTTGATAGCTGATAGTTTGCTAAAAACTATGATAAGAGCAGCTACTTTTTACATGTTTTACTTATCACTGCTCTTTGAAAATTCTGTTGATTTTTACCACTGCAGGTTCACAGTTACCACTGACAGTGTAAAATTTTTTTTTCCTTAATATGTGTAGATGCAGGACATGACAATATCATTCAGAGCTCTACCATGGCAACACTTCATGTGTCTGATTCTATGGGATTGGATACAGGTTGTGAAATCCCTAGCCAAATTAAAACATATGGGTGGTTCAGTAGTACTATCTAGTTTAACTAGGTACGAAATTGAATCTTTGTCTAAAGATGCACCTCTCCCAGAAGGTAATACATCTGGAAGTGTTGAAGGCAGTATGTTACAAAAGGAATTGATGGAACTGTGTACCAAATTCTCATAACAGGTGGATACAAATGGAATTGATGGAAGTTCTTCTGAATTTTATCTGATTGTGTTGATTTTGGTGGTGATTCTCCCAAACAGGGGAGGAGAAAAATGATGATCAGATTCAGGGGAGGATTGCTCTCAGCATGTCAATGTTGAAATCAAAGTTAAGAGTTTATGCAGATAATGAAAAGATTAGAGCTTTGATTCAGAAGATTCAAGATCAATATGCAAGAGCTGATAAAGTGTTGAGAAAAACAAGATAAGTGTTTGGAAGAATTCCCATATCCTCAGGTTTATTGTATACTTGAAGAAACTTGTTGATTTACCTATAAATCATAAGTTTAGGGGAGGATTGTTGGGAATTATACTAACAGTTACCACGGCTAGTGAAGATGTTACAACTGCAGAAGATTGTACTTGCAGTGGAAACTCATTACCACTGCAAGAACAAACATTACCACTGCTTACTTGATAACTGTTAGAGAAACGCGCTTAGATAAACTTAGAGAAGATCTTGTGTATATCTTATTCTATTAGCATTATACTTATCTTGTAGAAAAGGACTCCTTGCTGTATAAAAGGAGATCCTAGGTTATAGTTAGAATATATCTTTCTAATACGTTTTTCTTAGAGCTTCAAGGTGTAACCCTAGTGATATCATAGATCACTCGTATTATTATCATTAATAATATTGGAGCTATTTGTTTGTTACATACATTGTTCTTACATACATACAACTGTTTCATTTACAATCAATCTTCTAAGTATCATTAAGTAGATTCCGCATACTTAGTGGTATCACTCAAAGTATCAATATTAACACAAGTTCAAGGTGTTCACGATCCAACAAGTTGGTTTTCCGGCCAACTCGCCACTAGGACCTGAGATATTATACTATCCATTTATGAAAAGCTTCAGTAGGCTCTAAGCCAAAAATTTACCAATAACATACAAACAATCTGCAAGTTACCTATTTTTACTAATTTGGGCATAACTTGGTCATCCGGAGGAGATAAAAATTCCTCCAACTCGCCACTTGAAGCTTAGACCTATATCTATCTAAAAATGTAATTTAACATAGGCTCCAGGCCAAAAATTAATGGGAAAACCCACGTTTTTCTACTGATGTAAAAACAGTCCCATCAAATCCAACTAAACCTATTCTAAACTCATCCAAAACATCATCAATCATCATGCAATGCCACACTAATCATCACAAACAACTCAAGAACACTAAAACTCATCAAAATCAGAAAACCCATAATTAATTAAATAACAAAAAAACCATTTGCATGTGAAGAAATCCAAAGGAAATGATAAGATTGACTTACAAGAAGTGAAAAATCACCAACAACCTTTTTAAGGTTTGATTAAAAACGACCAAGAGACACCACCACAAGCTTGGACCTTATCTTCTACTCTTCAAATCAAGCTTGAGGGCTGTGGAGATGGCTCTAAAATAACCTTGAGAAAGACTTCAAGAAAACATCAAGAAAACACCAAGAAACACCAAGAAAACCCTTCCAAACTTAGATTCAAATCACCATCTTTTGTGAGCACCTTCAAGAGGATGTTGTGGAGAATATTTTGATGATGAAAAATCACAGAGATGAGGGTGTGGTGATGGTGATTCGTGGCTGTAACAAGGAGGAAGAGGATATGGAGTTGGATGGTTTATTTTGAGATTTGCATGTGTTGGAGTGGAAATGATGACTTTTATTTCTTGAAAATGAAAATATATTATAGATGGGAGGGGGTGATCCGGTTTGGTGGTCCCAAGGCAAGCCAAAGAATAGATTTTATTCATATTTGATTAATATTTGGTGTATTAGTGTGTTTGTGGGGTTTAACTTAAGTGTACGGTCTTAAAAACGCGAATTACGCAGAACCGGGTGACCTGTGAATTTTAGAAAAGTGTTATAAAAATATTATGAAGTTGTTATGAAGTGTTAAAAAGGCTAATTTTAATATTTCTTGAGAGCCTTGGGTTTATCGGAGTGTTTAAACGTCGTTAAAAATGAAACCGTGAGTCGAAAACACGTTTGGTGACACCAGTTCTTGATAAAAGTGACGTAAGCTATAAAAATGACACGACAAGTATAAAACTCTTTAGTAAACATGAAATAGTTTAAAAATTCATAAAATATGTAAATTATCATAGTCTAGGGTTGGTTCACTTTGTCAAAACCTTAAAACGTAAATTTAAATCGGGTAAAACGTAAAGGTGCAAGTTTTACGTAAAAATGGAAAAATTGAAAAGTGACTTTTAAAAATAGGATTGTAAAGAAACAATGATGCATAAAAAAGTGTAGAATGGACGTAGTCTAGGCGCGGTTGAATTAATTGAACGTGTTATGACAAAACGCGGATAACTTCCGACGAAGTTAATTATTTAAAAATAGAATAGTTAAATAGTATTAAGATTAATGACATGAAATTTTTGAAATGTCACATGTCCTACTGCTAAGCGGGTCCCTCAGATACCAAGGAAAACAGGATCATGGACCTGAAACTTGAGTACAATACTTTCAGGGCCAAAGACAATGAAAGTCTCTCACAGACCTATACCCAGTATAAGACCCTCCTGAATGAGCTGACCAACGATGGTGTCACCCTGTTAAAGCATGAAATCTGTAACACCCCCAATTCATGGTTGCAGCGGAATTCAAACTGGGTGTTACTCGACGGCACAATAGTCACAATAATAGAAAACGAACTCCAATTGAGTCGTTTTAAAAGATTTATCATTCAAATTGTATAAATATCAGAGATTACAAAATGAGGTCCCAAATGGTTCCATGTTTACAATTTACATTAAATAAGTTTTTGAATGATAATAAAATTTATAGCCCTCTTGAGTATCCGTGCCCTTCCGTGCCATCCTTGATCGTCATGAACCTGAAATACATGCTTGAGAGGTCAACACAAAGGTTGAGTGATATTCATAGAGTTTGTTTAATGTTTGAACACAATATGTTGGTAGTGTGAGTTATAGGCTCACACTAATGGTTGGAAAACAAATATGGGCCACGTTGTTATACGCCCGGAACAGTTATTATCAAATACTAAGCTTATGACACCAAAACGTTAACGTGTACCAATATCGATCGGCGGAGTTATCCCGGCAGGTACTTTGCCGTCATACCTAATGTTTCAAATATTAATGCATTTGTTTGAACTTAGTCAATACAAATGGGATTCGTCAATCCCAATAGGCATATTCACAATATTCACGCTCACTATTTCTAGTGATTAAATGGTTCATAATAAGGGATCTCGGTTTGGCAAGGATGGTACTTAGTGATAATAAAACAATCAGGCAAGCATACAATTTAAAAACATTGTGCTCGGTTAAAAATAGCATGTATTCCCCCCAAGGGTTTGTAAAACAATTAAGTAATGGAAAATGGGGCTATGAACTCACCTTGAGTTGGATGATGTATAATGAGAATGATGGATATGCCGTAAGAACTTCTACGAGCAACCTAGAATAATTGTTGTAACTTAGGTTTGGAATAATGTCTAAGGAAACATAAACATGCCAGTATATATCTTGCATTTAGTCCATGATGTATAGTGTAAGTCTTTGAAAAGAAATGATTCATGAAACATGTATAGTTTATATATCGTTTACTACCGTTCGGGCCCACATAATTCAGAAGTCATGTAGTAAACGTTCGAGGAGCCAGGACACTTTAATTTGTAAATCCACAACTCATCTCGACGGCTTACGTAATGAACTCCTCACATGAGGCTCCCTACTATTGTAGTAGTTGATAAAATATATATGTATGGTTCTTTAGATGAAGTAGATCCAAATTGTATGTTTAAGTTATCGCCAACTCTTTAGTTCATGTATTTGTCTTGATAAGTTTATATGGTCGTTAGCTCATGTTTTCGCCTTGGTATGTATATATGGTCTTAACTCATGTTTTCGCCTAAGTAAGTTTATATGGTCATTTAGTCATGGCCTTGCCATGACCTTTGGTCATTGTTCCATGGTCTTGAGACTCAACCTTGGCTCTAGCCATGGTTGTGGTCTTGATTCTAGGTCATAAGACCTCTTGGTCTTATTAAAACATAACCATTATATAGTGACTTATATATATGTAAATAGCTGTTAAGAAACTGAGAAAAATCTCATTCGTTATTAGTTTTCTGGAGACGTGCTCCTGAGTTTTTGAAGAAAACGTGATTCCGGACAACTTTTGTGCTTTAACTTTTTCATGAAACGGACCAGAAAAGCCTCTTTTTGCGTGTTTAAGGTTTCTGTAACAGAAGGTATTTGGCAGCTTTGCCGCAAAGTTTTGGTAACTTCAAATGGTCATAACTTTTGACTCGTATACTCGTTTTAGGTGGTTCAAATTGCTATGGTTTCCTTGTTAAGTCCTCTACTAAAATATGTAATGATCCAATATCATAATTTTACCATTTTGATCAGATTATACCAAGAAAGTCACTAGTTTACTTGTTTAAATAACTTAACTTAACAATCATTTATAATAACTTGTTTTACTCATTTTTATACATCATGGACATGATCACAAGACAAAATATAGCATGAATGATATGTAAATAACATGATAATGATATTTAAGCAAGGAAGTGTATTAGAGTTTGCTTACAACTTTGGCTTTCTACAAGAAAGGTAAGTAGCATGTAAGGAAAAGGACTTTGATAGACTTTAGCTTCACCCCACTTCACTTCAAGCAATCTTTCTACCCTTGTATTCTTGAAAGAGAGATGATGAAAGTTGAGGTGACTTGAGTGGATTCAAACTCAAGAGAATCACCAAAGTTTCTAGGGTTTGGAAGTAGTTTGATGAATCAAAACCAAACTAGTGTTTCTATGTTGTTGTAGCACTTGAATCTTGTATGAAACTTGGAAGAAATTAGCTAATGAAAGGGTGTTGGTGTGTGTGTGATATGGGACAGCCAAGGAGGGGGAGAGGGGCTTTTATATGGCCTTGAGGAGGTTAGGAAGTCACTAGGAAATTTCCTAAAACTTGGTGACCAAGTTTAACTTGGAGAGAAAGTTTGGACAAATGTAATCATCCTATGAGCACAAGACTTTTCACCAAGCCACTTTGCTTGGTGAATCACTAGAAATTTCGTCCATGGTCTTATCTAGGATGACTAGATGAAGTTTTGATTATATCATGCATTTACGGAGTGAGTTTAGGTCCCGTTAATCACTAACTGTAAGTCGTTAAGTCACGAAACTTAAAACCGGGTATCGTAAAAATACGAAACTTGGAAGAATGATTAAACTTGTCAAAATACTCCATAATAAAATATAAAATGAGTGGTAGGTTCCATTGGGGTGCTAAAACCCTGCTAAAACTGGAAACACGGGTCTAAAACGCGTAATACGTAAAATATACGAATATTGTGTAAAATTGAGAAAAGTAAAATAGGATAAAAATTATTTAAAATGACTTATAATGTCTAGACTGGGCTCAGTCTAGTGTCGGTTGGTATTAAATATCTTTTAGACATAAAACCGTAAGCCTAAAAATCAAGGAATGACTTATAAAATCAATGAATGATTTTTCGCCAAAGGAGGAGGGAAAAATATGTTGACTTTTTATAATAAGTTGAAAAATCAAATCGTCTTAGAAACGCGGTGTAGGTATAGGCTAAAGTTACGGCTAAGTAAAAACGCTTAAAAACTGAATATTCCAGTTTTTCACGGCCGAGGCTTATTTTGGTCATGTTTTTCACAGTCATGATTAATTCTCAAATAAATCATGAGTGTGTCAAACATTTTTCTGATGCGGGGTCACTTAACGCGGTCGAGTTTCGTTGTGCATAGAATTTTTGAATGACGTTTTACCCTAAAACGTGTAATTCCTTATTAACTTTCACGAAAATGATTTGATGAGTGTCAAAGTTTTAATTTGCCAAGGAAATGATTTATCACTCGAGGCCAAGGAACAAAAATCAAATTTCGGGAAAATTTCGGGAAAAATGAATAGTAAAAGTGAATAGTGAAATTTTCCGGGAATAGTAATTACCCTGAAAATGTGAATTGTTACAGTCTCTACCCCTTACGGGGAACTTCGTTCGGAAGTTCTATGTGTGTTATATGTTGGAGTGGTGTCAATGAAAAGGTGTGGTTACTTATGCGGACTAAAGTCTGGGATTACCGGTGATGTAGTTTGATTTGTCGTTTCAGTGTATGGTGTAGGATGAGGCTTACTTTTATGTAGGAAAGGTATGGTAATAGTCGAATATCAAAGGAAATTGATATAGCAGTCGAATATTAATAGGAATTGAGATAGTAGTTGCAATCATAGCCTAGTAGGTAATCTGTTGTTGTACCTAGTGTTTATTGACTTCATACTTATGTTATTTCGGATACAAATAAGCCCACTTGTTTATAATTCTTTATTTACATAGAGAGGCATCCCAAACAATGTAAATAGGGGAATATAAACTTATGGTTCGGTGATTTACAATTTCTTTATTTAAATGAAAAGGCATCCCAATCCATTCAAATAATTACAAATCATCCTACTTAAGAATTCCCAACACAACATTCACAATTAGCCGGTGAGTTACAAGGTAGTGTATTACGAGATGATACTGGTGTTCCAAAAGTACAAAATGAATATTCAATCTTGTAAAGCTGATGAGGGTACTTGTGGTGTAACTAAGGATGATTTGAGCTTTAAAAGTGCCTCAAGATCTGTTAATGAGCTTGTGTTTGCCACGGTTGTGAAGATAATGTTGTGATATGTTGATGAAAAAAAGTGCGTAGTGTATGCTTAATGCTAATATTGGTAGAGATGTCAAGTTTGCTTTAAAATTTTAAGAAATTTTAAAGGTTTATGACGGGATGGTATCCTTAGGACCTAAACAGGATAGTACTTCTACAGGATGAAGAGAAGAATTGATAACTATCCCAAGATAGTAGTTCGGATTATCTCATAAATGAAAACTTTCAAGAATGAAATTAGGTAGTACAAATAAGGTGTTAAGATCTTGCTGAGTGGTAAGACACCATCGTATCTCTAGATTGTTTTAAAGTATTCTGGTGGTTTATTGAGTTCAAGTAGGAAATCAACCTAAACATAACCCTAGTACAAGTACTCTCAGTATTTGAAAATTTTAAGTCGAGTATAGTTAGTCAGACTATATTCCACTGTCCCTAGGTTAAATATAGGTGACTAGTCTATATTTAGCCAAGGTTCGATAAAATTTTCAAATACTTAAATTAGGTATACTTGTGATATGTCCGTTGCTTTCGGCAAACTGTCCACTAAACAAAGGCGATGTCAAACCCTTAAGTTGCAAGTCCCGCCCATACAAGACTTGCAACGTATGTTTTCATATTCCATTGCATAGAAGATAGTAAGGGTAGGTATGTATGGAAAGGAAGTTTTAAGTAGTTCTAAAATAGAACATACTTGGCGATCACGAACTTTTAACAATGAAGGTTTCAGAAGAAAACTTTGATAAATGTAGAGCTGAACTTCAGCTTTTGTAGGTGATGGATTTGTTTGTCCTTTATAAATCTTATATTTCTATTTAGAAATCGATAGGTTGTGACGGGTTTTTGATATCATATGAAATGATATTGATGATGTGATGGAATAATTCTAGAGACCATTGCGCAAAACACAATGTCTCGGAAGTAGGTTAGACCATTGTGCAATTCACAATGTCTGGGAAGTAGGTTAGGCCATTGTGTGACTCAAAACATTTGAGAAATGGTTAAGACCATTGTATAATACAATGTCTTGGAAAATAGGAAAGACCATTGCAATCAGTTACAATGTCTTGAACATAAAATGTTGGAGTAGGAATATGATTGGGAGAATGTGATTGTGTCGAAATGCCCTAGAATAGGCATATGCAGATATGTTTAGTCCATTGTTTAGATAAATGATTGAAAATAAACCGAGTTTATATATCAATATACTAATATGTTCATGTAGTATAAAATGCCTAGTGTGTATATATCAATATACTTATATGTGTTCATGTAGCATAAAATGCTTACGGGGAAATGCTCAATTATGTTAAGGGTACATATACTAATATGCAATTATGTTTGTGTAGCATAAAAATATCTATGGGGAAATGCTCAAAATGGGTATATATGAATATACTAATATGTTTGTGTAGCATAACATGCTTACTAAGTCCATAATCGTCTGGAGGATGGAAGACACGGAGAGCGGAAGGCTATAAAAATGTTTTTGCTTGTATATGTAGTTATAGTTTAGGTCTCAATTAGACCTGTTTCTCTATAACCATGGCTCTGGTACCAATCTGTAACACCCCCAATTCATGGTTGTAGCAGAATTCAAACTGGGTGTTACTCGACGGCACAATAGTCACAATAATAGAAAACGAACTCCAATTGAGTCGTTTTAAAAGATTTATCATTCAAATTGTATAAATATCAGAGATTACAAAATGAGGTACCAAATGGTTCCATGTTTACAATTTACATTAAATAAGTTTTTGAATGATAATAAAATTTATAGCCCTCTTGAGTATCCGTGCCCTTCCGTGCCATCCTTGATCGTCATGAACATGAAATACATGCTTGAGAGGTCAACACAAAGGTTGAGTGATATTCATAGAGTTTGTTTAAAGTTTGAACACAATATGTTGGTAATGTGAGTTATAGGCTCACAGTAATGGTTGGAAAACAAAGATGGGCCACGTTTTTTTTTTTTTTTTTTTTTTTTTTTTTTTTTGGGTAAAAGCACCCCGGCAAAATTCATTACAAAGTGAAGGAGGTGGGCCACGTTGTTATACGCCCGGAACAGTTATTATCAAATACTAAGCTTATGACACCAAAACGTTAACGTGTACCAATATCGATTGGCGGAGTTATCCCGGCAGGTACTTTGCCGTCATACCTAATATTTCAAATATTAATGCATTTGTTTGAACTTAGTCAATACAAGTGGGATTCGTCAATCCCAATAGGCATATTCACAATATTCGCGCTCACTATTTCTAGTGATTAAATGGTTCATAATAAGGGATCTCGGTTTGGCAAGGATGGTACTTAGTGATAATAAAACAATCAGGCAAGCATACAATTTAAAAACATTGTACTCAGTTAAAAATAGCATGTATTCCCGCCAAGGGTTTGTAAAACAATTAAGTAATGGAAAACGGGGCTATGAACTCACCTTGAGTTGGATGATGTATAATGAGAATGATGGATATGCCGTAAGAACTTCTACGAGCAACCTAGAATAATTGTTGTAACTTAGGTTTGGAATAATGTCTAAGGAAACATAAACATGCCAATATATATCTTGCATTTAGTCCATGATGTGGTATGATGTATAGTGTAAGTCTTTGAAAAGAAATGATTCATGAAACATGTATAGTTTATATATCGTTTACTACCGTTCGGGCCGACATAATTCAGAAGTCATGTAGTAAACGTTCGAGGAGCCAGGACACTTTAATTCGTAAATCCACAACTCATCTCGACGGCTTACGTAATGAACTCCTCACATGAGGCTCCCTACTATTGTAGTAGTTGATAAAATATATATGTATAAGTTTTGATCCGAAAAGTTACATGTCCGATATTTGAATAAACTTAGGAAAGTTTATGATTACATGAAGATTGTTATTAGGGTAAGTTTCTTATAACTTATATGACAATTTCTTGTAATATCTCATGGTTCTTTAGATGAAGTAGATCCAAGTTGTATGTTTAAGTTATCGCCAACTCTTTAGTTCATGTATTTGTCTTGGTAAGTTTATATGGTCGTTAGCTCATGTTTTCGCCTTGGTATGTATATATGGTCTTAACTCATGTTTTCGCCTAAGTAAGTTTATATGGTCATTTAGTCATGGCCTTGCCATGACCTTTGGTCATTGTTCCATGGTCTTGAGACTCAACCTTGGCTCTAGCCATGGTTGTGGTCTTGATTCTAGGTCATAAAACCTCTTGGTCTTATTAAAACATAACCATTATATAGTGACTTATATATATGTAAATAGCTGTTAAGAAACTGAGAAAAATCTCATTCGTTATTAGTTTTCTGGAGACGTGCTCCTGAGTTTTTGAAGAAAACGTGATTCCGGACAACTTTCGTGCTTTAACTTTTTCATGAAACGGACCAGAAAAGCCTCTTTTTGCGTTTTTAAGGTTTCTGTAACAGAAGGTATTTGGCAGCTTTGCCGCAAAGTTTTGGTAACTTCAAATGGTCATAACTTTTGACTCGTATACTCGTTTTAGGTGGTTCAAATTGCTATGGTTTCCTTGTTAAGTCCTATACTACAATATGTAATGATCCAATATCATAATTTTACCATTTTGATCAGATTATACCAAGAAAGTCACTAGTTTACTTGTTTAAATAACTTAACTTAACAATCATTTATAATAACTTGTTTTACTCATTTTTATACATCATGGACATGATCACAAGACAAAATATAGCATGAATGATATGTAAATAACATGATAATGATATTTAAGCAAGGAAGTGTATTAGAGTTTGCTTACAACTTTGGCTTTCTACAAGAAAGGTAAGTAGCATGTAAGGAAAAGGACTTTGATAGACTTTAGCTTCACCTCACTTCACTTCAAGCAATCTTTCTACCCTTGTATTCTTGAAAGAGAGATGATGAAAGTTGAGGTGACTTGAGTGGATTCAAACTCAAGAGAATCACCAAAGTTTCTAGGGTTTGGAAGTAGTTTGATGAATCAAAACCAAACTAGTGTTTCTATGTTGTTGTAGCACTTGAATCTTGTATGAAACTTGGAAGAAATTAGCTAATGAAAGGGTGTTGGTGTGTGTGTGATATGGGACAGCCAAGGAGGGGGAAAGGGGCTTTTATATGGCCTTGAGGAGGTTAGGAAGTCACTAGGAAATTTCCTAAAACTTGGTGACCAAGTTTAACTTGGAGAGAAAGTTTGGACAAATGTAATCATCCTATGAGCACAAGACTTTTCACCAAGCCACTTTGCTTGGTGAATCACTAGAAATTTCGTCCATGGTCTTATCTAGGATGACTAGATGAAGTTTTGATTATATCTTGCATTTACGGAATGAGTTTAGGTCCCGTTAATCACTTTGTAAGTCGTTAAGTCACGAAACTTAAAACCGGGTATCGTAAAAATACGAAACTTGGAAGAATGATTAAACTTGTCAAAATACTCCATAATAAAATATAAAATGAGTGGTAGGTTCCATTGGGGTGCTAAAACCCTGCTAAAACTGGAAACACGGGTCTAAAACGCGTAATACGTAAAATATACGAATATTGTGTAAAATTGAGAAAAGTAAAATAGGATAAAAATTATTTAAAATGACTTATAATGTCTAGACTGGGCTCAGTCTAGTGTCGGTTGGTATTAAATGTCTTTTAGACATAAAACCGTAAGCCTAAAAATCAAGGAATGACTTATAAAATCAAGGAATGATTTTTGGCCAAAGGAGGAGAGAAAAATATGTTGACTTTTTATAATAAGTTGAAAAATCAAATCGTCTTAGAAACGCGGTGTAGATATAGGCTAAGGTTACGGCTGAGTAAAAACGCTTAAAAACTGAAAATTCCAGTTTTTCACGGCCGAGGCTTATTTTGGTCATGTTTTTCACTGTCATGATTAATTCTCAAATAAATCATGAGTGTGTCAAACGTTTTTCTGATGCGGGGTCACTTAACGCGGTCGAGTTTCGTTGTGCGTAGAATTTTTGAATGACGTTTTACCCTAAAACGTGTAATTCCTTATTAAATTTCACGAAAATGATCTGATGAATGTCAAAGTTTTAATTTGCCAAGGAAATGATTTATCACTCGAGGCCAAGGAACAAAAATCAAATTTCGGGAAAATTTCGGGAAAAATAAATAGTAAAAGTGAATAGTGAAATTTTCCAGGAATAGTAATTACCCTGAAAATGTGAATTGTTACAAAATCAATGTTGGCTTTGTCAACCGTCTCCCTGAGAAATGGTTAAACTTCTCTCAGGGTTTGAGAAATGCAAACCATATCTAGAATCTTGAGCTCCCTGAAATTTATGGGAAGTTTGTCTATGAAGACAATCTTATTACCAGGAGATACCCTGGTAAAGCTCAGGAGACCAAAAAGACTCTAACCTCCTCACCCATATCCACTGCTTTCTATTCAAATGGTGTTGTGCAGGATTTTCAAGATGGATCTGATGATGAGGTTGATGAAAGAACCTGTGAGGAGTACCTAAATGATTTACAAATTGAAATTCATGAAAGGGCACTCCTTGCAAACTCAAGAAGGTTTATTAAAAGAAACAAAAAATTTTCTAACTCAAAGGAAAATGACAATTCTGAATGTTTTAAATGTGGCAAAAAGGGTCATTTTTCAAAATTAACCTCAGAAGCATCTTACAAATTCTCTAGAAACAATTTCTCTTCAGGAACTAGCAAGTTTCAACCAAAGTTGCTTCAATCAAGTCAGTTTGTTCAAAACAAAATTGAAAAAATTCCTCAAAACGATTTTGAAGCCAAATATAAAAAGGCCAAGGCCAATCTTCTTGAGTCTGCTTCCTCAGTCACTCAGCCACCTCAGGCTCCTAAACAAGCTCAGGCTAAAAACATGGGGTTAGTTGCTGAAACATATGACTGGGATGAGGTTGAAGTGTCTTCTGATGATTAAGAAGTTCATATCAGTGCCCTGATGGCTCTCTCAGAAGACAACAAGCTAGCTGTTGGAAAAAGGTCATGCTAGGAATGGAGAATGGGTGAACATCACAATGAGAAAGGTAAATATCTTACTTTCTATGGATGATGATGCTGATTGGAAATCTTACTTAGATTATATTAATGTTGATCTTAAGTATGTTGAAGAGCGGAGACTAAATTTGTTTTCAAAATTTAACAAATTGAGTTTTGAATTAAATTAGTGTAGAAATGAACTTCTTGCTTTAAAACAAGCTAAACTTGAAAGTGTCACACTTCAAATTCAAAATTCTGAACTTGTAAAACAAAATCAAGCTCTTCAAGAAGAACTTAAGAAAGAAAAGGCTGTCATTTGGAAATGGACTCGGAAGAACCCCAAACTTTTTGACACATTGAGTCTCACACCTAGCACCAAAAAGGCTGCTCTTGGTGAGGATCAACTCACTAAAGTGTCTGGGGAGAGTAGCCATTCAACAGCCTTTTTGGTGAGCCCACTGAAGGCATTCAACTCACTGAAGTGTCTAGGGAGAGTAGCCATTCAACTCCTATCCTAGACCTCAGGATAGCTAGACAAAATCCAAAACAATTGAGCTTGTAAACATCATTGGTGAGCCCACTGAAGGCATGCTTACAAGAAGCATGGCTGCCAAACTCAAGGAAGCCTCTGCCAATGTTTGTCTCTATGTGGATTTTCCTTTTGACATAGAGCCCAAAAATGTTAAAGAAGCTTTAACTTATAAGAGCTGGGTTCAGGCCATGAGAGAAGAGTTGGAACAATTTGACAGGAATGATGTCATGACCCTTGTTGAATGCCCCAATGGTGTTCTAGTCATTGGAATAAAGTGGGTCTACAAGAACAAGACTGATGAAAATGGAACAGTCATCAAAAACAAGGCTAGACTTGTTGCAAAAGGATATAACCAACAGGAAGGTATTGATTATGAGGAAACCTTTGCACCTGTTGCTGGAATGGAAGCCATCAGGATCTTCCTAGCCTATGCAACATACATGAACTTTAAAGTTTACCAAATGTATGTAAAAAGTGCATTCCTGAATGGTAAAATTAAAGAAGATGTCTATGTGCAACAACCTCCTGGCTGTGAAAGCAGTGAATTTCCTAACCATGTCTACAAGCTTAACAAAGCCCTTTATGGACTAAAGCAAGCACCTAGGGCATGGTATGAAACACTTTCAGTCTTCTTGATCCAAAACAAGTTTGTCAGAGGAAAGATTGACAACACCCTGTTCATCTATAGAGCAAAAAGTGATGTCATCCTTGTTCAAGTGTATGTTGATGACATCATCTTTGGCTCAACAAGCTACAAACTTTGCAAACAGTTTGAAAAACTGATGACCACAAAGTTTGAAATGAGCATGATGGGTGAACTCACTTACTATCTTGGACTTCAAATCAAACAGACCGACAAAGGCATATCCATTTGTCAAGAAAAATACATTAGGAACCTACTGAAGAAGTATGAGCTTTCTGATTGCTCTTCAGTGAGAACCCCTATGGTTCCTCCAAACAACCTTAGTCCTGACCTCACTGGTAAATCAGTGAATCAAACCCTTTACAGAGGAATGAGAGGGTCATTGATGTACTTACTTGCCTCAAGACCTGACATCCAATTCTCAGTCTGAACCAAAAGAGTCTCATCTCACTGCTGTAAAGAGAATCATCAAATACCTGAAAGGCACACCAAACCTTGGTTTGTATTACCCCAAATGTTCAGGGTTTGATCTCAAGGGATACACTGATTCACACTATGCAGGCTGTAATATTGATAGAAAAAGTACTTTAGGATCCTGCTAATTCCGTGGTGGCAAACTTGTGTGTTGGAGTACAAAGAAACAACAGTCAGTGGCCATGTCCTCAGCTGAAGCTGAATATGTGGCTGCTGCAGGGTGTTGTGCAAATATACTTTGGATGAAGAGCCAACTGAGTGACTATCGCATTATGTACAAGATGGTACCCATCTTTTGTGACAACACCAGTGCCATATCCATCTCCAATAACCCAGTACTTCATTAAAGGACCAATCATATTGACATAAGGTACCATTTCATCAGGAACCACATCATGAATGGAGAAATAAAAATTACATTTCATCCCCACTGAGTGTCAGCTAGTTGATATCTTTACCAAACCCTTGGATGAACCCACTTTCACCAGACTGAAAGCTGAGTTGGGCATGTTGGACATTGAATCAGGAAAGTGATTAAAATTATTCCAACCTGATGTAAATTCTCTTAGGTCCCTGAATAAACCCATTTCTCAGTGATATACACCTCATCACTAATCATCAACACACTGAATGATAAATTCATTCAGGGACTCAAGATATCATATGGCATTGAATACCCTAACTAATTGGAATATATGTTGCTTACACAACTGGCATCCACATCTTGGGCCCCCACACCTATCTCACCAATACCACTGAGCATTAAATTCTATCTCACACACAAATACTTGTGTGATGACATCACTCTGCAAAAGCGTCTTTTGCAGAGCAACACAACTGTTCCTCTAATAATGTTGCGAAAAAAATGGGGTAATGGGAATCGTGCTAATTAATACGGATATCAAACACGCTTTATAACACCATTTTGAATTAATAACAAAAACATTTGATATTCGCAACAGCATAACCTTAATTCATTCCCTATAAATAACCCCACAAAGAAAAACATACACACGCTTTCAAAACTTAACAAAACTCTTGCAAAATTTAATTAAGAACAAATCTGTTTTTCAAACTGTGTGTGTCCCATCTTTGATCAATTTTTTTTTTCGAAACTAGACCATTTCTCTCACAATGGCTTCTTCTAAAGTCATCAAATACGTTCCC
The DNA here is from genome assembly GCA_030686995.1 of Artemisia argyi. Classification (NCBI taxonomy): domain Eukaryota; kingdom Viridiplantae; phylum Streptophyta; class Magnoliopsida; order Asterales; family Asteraceae; genus Artemisia; species Artemisia argyi. Next base: position 93,272,044 of record CM060676.1, read on the forward strand.
AATGTGGATTTCCAAGTGGAAAGCGTAGACTGGGAAACTTCGCCTACCCTGAAGGGTTCCCTGAATACAGGGATGTAGTGAAGTTTTTCCAAAACTGTTTCCTCACCACCACATTCACTAAAACCCCCTATGTCATCTGTCATGACTATTTGAGGGAATTCTGGTGCACAACGGTGGTTGGAAACCCTGATGCACCAAAGGATGCCACCATAAGGTTCTCAGTAAAGAATGGGACTAAGTTCCTAACTCTTAACTATAAGACCTTTATCAAAGCCACTAGCCTTGATTATGCTGAGACCTTTGCTGCCTAACCCACTGAAGAGGATGTGAAGGCAATTTTGCTGGAACTAGGGCCCTATGATAAAAATCACCCTGAGGTAACTCCAGGGGCCCTCCTATGCAAAGCCCAAATCATCAAAACCTGGTTCCCTGCCCACTGGAGGATCTTGATGACCTTTGTCATTCAGGTCCTTGGGGGAAACAAATCCTCCATTGAGCAACTTAACACTACTCAATCAAGGATAGTGTATTGTATCCTGGAGGGTATAAAAATTGACCTTGGAGAAATTATCTTTAGGGACCTCATTGCAAAATTGGGAGGGAAGTCTAGGCAAAAACTTATGTCATACCCTAGATTCATTTCCTGCGCCCTACAAGGCTTGCTGGGGTCCGAGTATGTTAAGCCTGATGCCGTAGGCTTTGATCATGATGTCCTACATAAGGCAAATTACTCTCGTGACCCTGCTGAGGTTACACCTATCGCCCTGACCACATATATGCTTACTGCTATCCAGGGTGACAGCAAGATCTCACCAGTTCCCTCTCCCACTAAGAAGGTGAAGAGGAAGAAGGGAAAGGGGTCCAGGAAGGTGGCTCAACCCAAGTCACTCGCCACTGAGACCTCTGTCCCAAAGCCTGACAAAAGGGGGCAACAACAATAGACCCTGACTGCTGACACCCTCAGGATAATAACCGAATCATTGACCCCAAAACAACCGCCAACGGAGGGCACTGAGACATCACACTCAGTGTCCTCGGGCAATCCAATTCCGAAAGGCTTTGCTGATATAAACAAGTCAGTGGAGTTGGAATCAACCCAACCTCCACATCCTGTTAAAGGCTTTGGCAAATCACAACCAGGGTCTCAGGGAGCAAGGGGCCCTAAATCCTCGGTGGGGCAACACTACTGCACTAAGAAGGGGACCCACACCACTTCACATCCTGCTAAAGGCTCGGGTAAATCACAACCCAAGCATTAGGGAGTTAACTCCCCTAAATCTTCAACAGGCCAGCGCAAGCCTGTTAGAAAGGGGAGCAAACCCACTCAGGTGCCTGATGAGGATATTCGCAAATCAAAGGTTTTGTCTGAGGGGACAACAACTCTTCCCAAAGACTCAGAGGGACTTATGCAACCCGCTAATAGGGACACAACAATCACGATTCCTAAGGATGACACTGGAAAACACCCATCAGTGTCTGAAGGGATCACGGGGGACAAAGATTTATGAGGAAAAAGACCACCCGCTGATATGGAACCCAAACCCACTCATGGAGGTGCCCACAACTTGGGAACTGGCTCTAAGGACCAGGCAGATAAAACCCTATCTGCTGGATTAGAGGGGTCAGGACTTGGCCACAACGAAGGCAAGTCTTCTTATGAAGAGGAGCCGGATAACCTTATTTTGCAGATTCAGTCAATGGCTGATATTCAGGCAGCCTTGTTCTCAGATGACGACTTCCACATTGATGAGGAGGTTTTTGAAGCCGGGGATGACATGGAGGTTGAGGAGACAGTCCCTGAACAAATCTATCAGTCTCTTCAATCCTCTGACCATGAAGCTGCTAATCCCACTCCGAATCAGAATCCTCAGGAGATGATCAATCTCCTTTCACTGGGAAGTTCTTTACAAAGTTCATCAGAAGGGCCACCAATGCCTTATTCAGGGGAGTCACTGATCAAGTTTTTGATATGCACACTGAACAAGCTGTTCATTACTTCAACCTCAAATATGCTGTTGAAGAAGTTTATGACGATGTCAGGGATCAGAATGCCTCAGTTTCCTTCTCCCTGACACAGATGGTCTCACACCTTAACAAGTTCCTTGAATCCCTCACCAAGCTGAATACAGGGGTTCAGTCCATTCAAGAATCAGTTAAGGATGATCCTGAACTCACAAGGAAGCTTCTTTAGGCATCAGAGACCTATCAGCTCAACTCAGTCCATCTCACTGAGCTACTCAACCTGCTGAAGTCCTTCAATCTTCAGGCTCTCAGTAGCTCAGTGGAGTCTGTCAAAACCTCCCTTGCTGCCTTGGATCTCTCAGTGGCAGCTTAGTCTCAGAAGTCAGCCTCTATTGCTTGGAGTTTTGGTTCTTGATTGACAGCAATGGAGAATGCTCAGGCATCCCTTGAAGCCAAAGTATCAATGATTCATAAGGACACCTCAGACATCAAGTCCATGATGACTGAGATCTATCAGGCCTTCAAGGGTTCCTCTACCTCTACATCAGTCACTCCAACTCTTGCCATCACTGCAGCTCGGGCAACAGTTGAGGGGGAGAATGTCACTGATGCCCCTCATATTGATGCCCAGAATGAAGCTACTGATGTTGCTTCAAGAGGACAGCCCTCTCACACTGAGGGGGAGCATGTCACTGAGGCCACTCCTATCTCATCAGTTCAACCTCAAGAAGAAATAGTCTCTTCATCTCATCAGCAGGATAAAGGCAAAAGCATTGCTACAACACCTGAACCAGAAATAGTGATGAAGCCTGCCTCCACCATAGTCAGACAGGACCCTGATGAACCAATCCGAGTTCCATTTGAGATGAATGGGGTAATCCATCACCTCACTGATGCTGAAATTCAGGCCTATTTGGAGAGAGATGAGATACTAAAAATGGTGGTTGTTGAAGAAAGGATGAACAAACCTGAACTCATAAAGCTTGTTTATGAAGAGGCTGAGAAGATTGGTTGGCAACTGAGGAACTGGCTACTGGGCAAGCTGGTGTTGTCTTCAAAAAGGCACAGGAGGAAGAGATGAGTGCCCTAAAAAAGGAAAGAGAACAAAAGCTCAAGAAGGATTGAGAGGTACACATGGGTGATGAAAGAAAGTACGAAACCTGAAACCATCACTAACATCCAATTCCATCGCAAAACGAATCCTGCAGTTGTCACTGATCCATTCCGGTTCGCTGACTTTGGCATCTCCTAACTGGATGAGCTTCGACCAATCATCTCCAAGAAGCAGAATGTGGTGGTTCCTAGTCTCTTGAATCACTGAAGCTAAGGTATGAAAGACTAATGAATATGCCTGAAGCCCTTGGCATTCCTTCTTTACTTCTTGCTCCATCTACTCAAACTGCTCCACCAAAGGCCTCTAAAAGGAAGAGGAAGCAAATTGAGTTGGAGCTTGAGATCAAGGTCCCAGGACTGGATTATGACAGGTCTCTTCCTGAAGGAATCACCTTTATGAACAATGTGGTGTTTGAAGTTCCTGAAAGAGGTCTATGCTTTACTAATAAGTATGGAAACCCTGCTTTCCAAAGATGGTCAGACATAGACAGGGCAGGGATTAAGGCGATGCTTGTGTACCTGATGCTGGCTTCCCCTGTCAGGTGTGCTGAAAACGTTAGGTTTTGCATGGACCTTAAAGATAAGATTGAGGAACACCCTGAGAAACATCTCCTGAGATCTAAGAAGGCAAAGCTTGAGGCTCTTGGTTACCAACTGAACATCTGAATCTCCAACAACTATCTTTTTTTTTTTGTTTTTGTATTATCAGTAGGATTTTTAATAACTATTAATAAACATTGAAGTTCTTTTAAGTTATTAGTGTCCTATTCTAATTACATTAACACTCAGTGAGAAATGAAGACCCATGCCAACTCACACTGAATCATAAAACACTTAGGCTATTTGTATATCCAAATAGGGGGAGACTGTTGGGTCACTGAATTCCCCAATCTTCCTCTAACTAGGATTTGAACATAAAATAACCTAAGTGTTTAATATCCATAAACACAAACAAGTCACTGAGTGAACAGTATCTCAGTGAGTCATCTTCAGGATGCTTATAATGAGTCTATGAAGAAAGATTCACCATTCAGTAAGGTGAAACTCAGTAAGTGACATCTAAGCCAAGAAGAAGGTGATGGGTTTAGTGAGGATGACAATAACTCACTGAACCCCAAGACTCCTCAACAACCATTGAAGTACTGAAGACTAAAGTATGGGCGGGACAAGGTGGGAAAGTTTAAACTTATCAACAAGTGTCCTTATCAATCTGAAGTCAAACTTTCCCTGAATGGCATAACGTCAGGATGGTGTCATCACTGTGCATCAGAAAGGCACACTGTCTTTTACCCAATATAGTCCATTGTAATAGAGACAAAATATGTAAGTATTTTTTCTCCACTAGTTAGGTCATCTTTTAGTCTTTATCAGTAATGTTGTAACTTACTTGTGTATAAATAGGTAACATAATAAGCAAAGAAAAGAGACAATAGGGAAAAATTTAGCCGCGTGGACAACTTGCAAATCCCTCCTACGATTCAATTTGTTGATCTTCAACCTTTTAATTCTTTAATCTATTTACATTGTGGGTAGGTTATTCCTAATTGGTCAATTATATCGCTGGTGGGTGGTAATTATTTGCATATATTCGCTTTGTTGTCCTGTTCTTGTAGTGGTATTGTTACATACGTGCATGATTTTGCTTATTTAATGATTCTCACAATTGCTACTCCATAGTGGGTCGGTTGTATAAGAATTCTTTTACTTGCATGTGAACCGACCTTTAACTCTATTTATTTATTCTTAGTGGGTCGGTGTAACAATTGTTTTTGCTGATTGGTCACGATTTGGTATAATAAATCCCTAAACGACACAGATCTACTTTTTGGGTTTATTATTCCAGTTGGTTTTAACGCTTAACTTATCTCGATTAGAAGAAACCCTAAATTTTTAGGGCTGGTATTGTTTTCGCGGTTCTGCTTTGGATTTTTATTGGTTGTGGGATTACGAGAGAGATGGAACAAGGTTTTCTCAACAAATCGAACAAGAATTGAATGAAAGATGGTAATGTGAGTTCGGTGTTGAGTGCTTTGGCTAAAAGGGTTAAGAGTTTTGATGGTAAACTCTTGGGTAAAGATGGGAAACCGTTGAAGCCATATCGATGTGTGAATGATTATGTGGTATCGATGGCTGATAACGTGAACAATGATGGTGATATGGGGTTTTCGACATCCAATCTAACTGAATTGGGCAATAAGTTGGAACATGATGTGGCTAATGACCACGTTGATACAGCTGTTGTTGGCGTGGATATGTTAATGGACAACAAGATGGTCGCACGTGGGGTGGGGTGTTCGAAACCCAAGTCTGATGTCAGTATGAATAGCCATGGTGCTGCTGGTGTTACGCATGTTGAAAGTAATATACCTACGCCTAGTGTGGGTTCTAAAGTCATTGGAGTAAACAATCATGCTTCTATGGTTGATGTATCCTTGGCAGATGTGATTATACCGCAGGACGAAGTGGAAACAATTAGTGCACGGTTTGAGCATTCACTTTATGGTTATTTTGTTGGACAACGGCCTGCGTTTCCTGTAGTACAAAATTTTGTTCGTAATGTTTGGAAGAAATATGGGCTTACGCATGTCATGATACATCAAGGGTTTTTCATGTTCAAGTTTTCCTCTCGTGATGGTATGGAAAATGTTCTGAATCAAGTTCCTTGGCGAATTAGGTCAGTTCCATTAATTCTACATGTTTGGAATCCTAATTCTGATTTGATTAAAGAAGACATTAAGAAGGTACCTGTGTGGGTGAAGTTGTATAATGTGCCAGTCGTAGCTTATTCGCTGGTGGGGCTTAACAAGATCACGGCTAAATTAGGACGAATTATTATGTTTGACGAACACACGAGTAATATGTGTCTTAAGTCGTGGGGAATGAATTCGTATGCTAGAGTTTTAGTTGAGATTTCAGCGGATAATGATTTTGTGGAATCACTTATGGTGGCAGTCCCTATTCCAAAGACAAAGGAGCATCGTATGGTTAAAATTGATATTGAGTTTGAGTATAAACCTCCCCGTTGTTCTATGTGCAAACTTTTTGATCATGTGGATAAGGAGTGCCATAAGAAGGTGAAGAAGGTTAACCGGAAATCGAGTGTGGATGTTGGTCTTGGGTCTAATAAGCATAAAGCAAAGGCTGGAAACAAGGTAAAAGTCACGATTATGCCTAAACTTATTTATAGACCTGTTTCTAAGACTAGTACTAAGGGCCAGGCTAGTACTTCTATACCGATGGATAATTCTACTCCTTGTTATAAGGAGGTGGTGAATTTGGTGTGTGATAAGCCAAATGATAATGAAACGCTGAATTCTAATCTTAAGGTCACCAAGGAGGTCACTAATGAGGAGACACCTATTGATCTAGCTGGTCTTCCTTTGGTGACTAATGAGTCATCTCAATCCCGTAATGATCATGGTTATTTTAATGATGACATTGATATTGGTGAACTTAGGCGTTTTATGGATAAACGGTTGGATGAGGATAAGGTACTTGATCTTGCTTCTAATTCCTCTAACGTGGAGGATGTTGGCGATGGTTCTGATCTGCAAATTAATTAAGAGAATTCTAGCATCCCCATTACTGTTGCATTGGAGGAAGGTACGGTAACTGTGAAACCTTGCAAGGTCTCTCCTAATAGTGTAAGTTTGGTTGTACCGCCTGTGAGTGTTATTTATGATAAGGAGGTTGGAACGTCTATGCCTAGCTCCTCCTTTAATCCGTCTACTTCTGCTAATAAAATAGCCAACCCATTTTCTAAGGTTGGTGAAATTGTTGATTCTGGTTCGGATAGCTAGGAAGAGGTACTTAACACTTTTGATGAGTCCGCGAATTTATTTGATATGCCTATGGGTACTTTCTCATCAACAAGTGGTGGAGGAGGTGGTGGAGGTGATCAGGAAGATTTTTATGATTATGATGACTACACGGATCAGCTTTACGATCTTCCAGAACAATTGAAGGCATTTTATGAAGATATCAAGCTTCAAGGTCGAGTTAGGAAGTAGTTGATCCTTTTATAGTCTTGTTTATTTATGTGGTAGTGGTCTTTTTCTTACTAATAAGAAATGGTAGTGTCTTGTTATGTATGCTATTTCGCCTATGTAACACAGTAACAGGCTTAGATATGGGACTTCACCCATATCCATTGTACTGAAACGTTTTGGTTGGTTTATATATTTTACCAGGGTGCAGGATTACTCCCCTTTACCTAAAAAATAGGTAACATAAATGAGGAGTAAAAGTTGACAAGTTTTTGCATTTAATGTGTAGCATTCACAAAAAATTTTATTCCTCCAAAGAACAACACAGTCCCTGAGATAGCTCAGTGTGACCTTTTAGTTGTCACTGACCTTTTAGTTGTCACTCAAACTTTGTTTGAGTTTAGTGAGGAGTCCATTCCATACTTGTCATTTCAATCCCAAGTGTTATTCCGCAAACACTTGGGGTACCATACTTGTCATTTCAATCCCAAGTGTTATTCCGCAAACACTTAGGTATAATTCTTTTGATTAACTTCTAATAAGAATTAAACGTTGAAAAATATTGTGTCCTTTTCTTTACGTTTATCTTTGTTGTTAATCTTTTATATCTGTGTTAAAAAGCCATAGAACTTGGTTAAATTAACTCTTTAGTTAACTATTAACCTAGTAAACGGGACCAACAGTTGTGATTCTTCAAAATCACTGTGTGAAGAGAATTCATCAGTAGGAGCAGACATCTTATGTGATTGGTGAGTGTTAGAGTGTTTATGGTTATGGTTTCTGTGTTTCTTCTTACTCAGAGTCCCTATATAGGCTCTGATACCCCTTGTAGGTCCAAAGTTCTGGATCTAAGTAGCCTTTGTAAGACAATAAACACCTTGAATAAATCCAAAGTATTTATGTGAGAAACTCTTAAGAACAATGTATACTTGATGTTAACGCGGAATATTAACACAAGCAGTAAGCACAACACAGGGATTTACTAACTTTTATATTCTATTAAACTTGAAAACTTGTCATAGAACACAATGCCGTAGGGTTTCTTTTATACTACAAGGAAACCCTAATTCTACAAAACGTGTGAAAGGATGCATGCATATCTTCTTCTAAGATATCTAACCGTGTGCATATCCTTTCCTATAATATCTCCTAAGATATCTAACTTATTAAGCAAAACAGACTTAACAGTCTAAAACATAAACAGACTTAACTAGTGTCTGCCAGACTTAACTTAGTACTGGCGGACATAACTATCTACCCGAATTAACTAAGTAATCCATACTTAAGTCTGGTTACAAATAATTCCCAACATAATGTAATAATTCATTACCCTTATTAATAATGTTTGGTTGGTATGATAGGAGGGTTTGCAATCAATAAGAAAAAGAAAAAAATGGTCATAGTTAATAAGAAGTGTATTTAATATAGTTAGTTAATGGTGGGCTTTTATGTAATTTTGATTACATTACGGACGTAATGAAAAAAAAAAAAAAAAAAAAAAAAAGAGGGAGCCTCTATGGAATGAAAATAATGGTTTTTGATGTAATGAGTGATTACATGTAATGAGACATTGCATTCTGTAATTAAAAACAAACATAATTTTCTCATTCTGTCGTAATGTTCTTTTCCATTCCTACTCTTATTACAATGTACCAAACACTACGTTAGACTTACTCGACATACACTTCAACCTAACGACACTATTTCCCTAGAGAACAATTAATCCCCCGATTTACCTATACTACACTACGACGGTCAGGTACACTGCCTGGAGGATCGCAAAACTTCTTGAGATCCCTCGAGAAGAAAAACTCCTTTTGAGGTTGCAATATCTCGCATCAAAGGTCAAGGCAGAACACCAAAAACCATCAAGTTTGCTTGTACAACCAGAAATCCTATAATGGAAGCGGGAACGCATAACCATGGACTTTATCACAAAACTGCCAAAGACATCGAGCGATTATGACACAATCTAGGTAATCGCTGACTATTTCACTAAGTCTGCCCACTTACTTCCTATCAAAGAAAACAACAGTATGGATAAAAATTTTTGATTGTACTTGAAGGAAATTGTCGCAAGACATGGGGTACCTATCTCTATCATCTTTGATCGAGACAGTCGTTTTACGTCTAACTTCTGGAAGTCACTCTAGGACACATTTGGGACAGATCTCGACATGAGTACATCGTACCATCCCCAGACTAACGGTCAAAGTGAAAGGACCATTCAGACATTAGAGGACATGCTCAGAACATGTGTGATTGATTTCAGAAATGGCTAGGATAGACCTTTACCTTTAGCCGAGTTTTCTTACAACCACAACTATGATACTAGCATCAAAGCTGCACCATATGAAACACTTTATGGTCGTAAGAGCAGATCGCCGATATGTTGGGCTGAAGTCGGAGATAGCCAACTTATCAGACCTGCACTAGTCTAAGAGACTACTGAGAATATTGTACAGATAAGCAGCCAAATGCAAGCCGCTTGTGACCGTCAAAAGAGTTATGCCGACAAGAGATGAAAACCCCTTGAGCTCCAAGTAGGAGATAAAGTCATGCTAAAGGTCTCGTCATGGAAAGGCGTGATACGATTTGGCAAACGTGGGAAGCTGAACCCTCGTTACATTGGACCTTTCAAAATTCTTGCTAGAATTGGAAGGGTAGCCTACCGACTGGAATTAGCATCCGAACTCAGTGCTGTGCACGATGTTTTTTACGTGTGCAACTTGAAAATGTGTCTAGCTGTCTACAACCTTACTATTCCTCTGGAAGAAATCCAGATTGATGAGAAACTGAACTTCATCGAAGAACCGATTGACATCATAGACCGAGAAGTTAAACAGCTTAAGCAAAGTCATATCCCAATTGTGGATGTCTGATGGAATTCTCGCAGAGGTCCAGAATAAACTTGGGAGCGAGAAGACGAAATCAAATGAAAATACCCCATCTCTTTTCAAACCCATCGGGTAACGCGAACTGAAATCCAGGACAGATTTCCCCATTAGCTGGGGAGAGTATGATAAATGGTACATTTTCAAACTTTATTTTAATAATAAATATTAATTTAGTATTACTGAACTATTTTAATAAGCATTTCTGAGCTTACACGAATATTTTAGAAAGCTATCCCATGTACTGTAGCTTATAGTTACCACTAAAACTGCCTATTGTGGTCTTAGAAGCTTTATCGCATTTACTGGAAAACGACCCCTCGCACGTACCGACACTACAGTAGATATGGTTTAAGTCAAATAATTATTTTTTGAGTAAATAATAATATTTTAATATAATTTTCATAAAAATACTCGTGAAACTTTATTTTGCGCGTTTAGATCCAAACATGTCAAACCGGGACTTTGCGATACTATTTTAACTCAACCCGACACACAATAGATTAGATAAAATTTTGAAAGAGGGTTCCCCTTCTCCCTCCCTTTGTTTGCTGCCCAAAACACAACAACACAACAAAACAACATCATCATTTTGTTTGCATATCACATATACTTCACCTAGTAAAATACACACATACACACACCACTTACTAAAATAGTTTCCACTTCTCCCTTGCTCATCCCTACCACACAAACACACATAAATTTTTAGATATATGCTTTGTTTTTGAAGATTGATTTAATTGGGTTGTACTTTTAAGCTCTTGAGTTGATTTGAAACATATTGTGGCTAATATGGGGTTGTTCTTGGTTGTACACTACTCGACTTTTTTACAAATTTTGTAAGGTTATCTAAATCTTAAAACTCTTGCATTTTACATGTTATTATATTAGTAGATGATGAATCAAGGTTGTTTATGTACATAAGTTTGCTAATAAAAAAGCTACATGAAATAAATATATTTACCTATGCTCGACTTTTTTTAAAAAGTGTTATACAAATTAAGTGTTTTATTGCTTGTGTGGTAAATCTTGCTTAATAATATGCTTAATTGATAGTACCAATGAGATTAGGGCTTGTTTTTTAGTTTTAAGCAAAACAAAGTGCTTATTTAGATTTTTTGGGTAAAAGGGTTAATTCACCCCGGTAAAATTCATTACTCCAAAAAACGTTGAGGTACATAGGATGAGGGTGATATCCCTCACCTCAGTCTCTTGGGATACTTACAGACTCGAATATAAGAATGACACACCATTCCTATAACTTACAATAAAATGAACCTACCAATAATGACAAAAGTACATAAAAATTTACAATGCTACTCAAGAAAAGCACTTGAGCCTTCTATATCACTATGGCGGTCCACCTTAACTTCCATGAAGAATCCACGTATAAACATCCAAGCGATCTTCAACATAAAATCTGTTTGTAGTAGCAAAGAACACCACAAACAAAACCTCCACCATTCCCTACATGATCTTAACAATCAAATATGAATCAGTTCACAAATACCACACAACCGTTGGTGGGAGACTCTAAAACCCCGGATAGAGCAGCAAGCGTAACCTCGCTCCAAAAGTGTGCGTTTAGATGCAAAGCCGAATACTCATTAAATACACAAAAAGAGTTTTTGAATAAGAAACCTTTAAACTTAACTTTCAATATCATCATGATCAACACCAATTTAAAGCCAAAGCGGCTTCTATCATTAATACGCATGATGCCCAATAATAATAACCAAATAACCACGATAAACTCCATGGGCAACGGATCATTATGTGATGATAATTAGGAACCCCAACCCTAACTTCTAGCAGTACGATCACAAGACTAGTAATGGAATGACATGCAACATATCCACGAATGAACCACTTGATAAACGTCACCCAAACACCAGGTCATGCATGCGTACCCACATCAGATCAGCAATCATACAAACACAACCACGGTAGATCGATCAGGACCTAACCAAAACTGCATACGTAACGATCATAGAGTTTAAAAAACTCTAACCTTCAATCCCATCGTATAACATACCAATAAAACACAACTAATCCACCACCAGCAGGTCTAAGTGTAATACGAATAGGAACCAACAACTAGTGTGTAAACGAAATGACAACTAGGGATAAACCCTCACTTCAATCACAAGACCAATGAAATTATGAATCAAATATCGACTAGTGAAAGAAGGATAGGTTTTTGAACAAGCTTACCTTCAAACTTGACTTACATCCAACAATTCAGTGATGATCGACCAAAGAAAAAACCCTAAGCATGTGATCGATCATACCCACACCAGACCCCAGATCGTACCAAGATAATAGTAAACGATTTAAACAAATCGTCTAGAATATAATGCATGAAATAAGCATCAATCCCAAGCAGTGATCTATATATACCAAAAGCAAATGAATCACCAATGATAGATAAATATCACCAGAATACCAAAACAAATATATATAGCATGCAAAGCACCGTCCCATGACAAACAAACCCACATGTATAATTGATTAATATAATAGTAGAAGGGAATCTCACCGTCCCATGATAGAATAGAAACCGATTAATAATATATAGTACAAAGGTTTCAGTGAGCAATCAAAGGAGATTTCTAAAAGATAACAAATAAAAGATAAAACGATTTAGGCTAAAAAACGAACCAACCAATCAACATAAACCAATCTGATCTTAACGCTAAACTAGTAATCACAAGTGATTATCAGAGAAATGTAAAGCATAGGAAGAATTAAATTCGGATTGGTTTATGTTGATGGCGGCTGAAAATCTCCACGAGAGAGAGAGAACTCTTTTAGGGTTTTTTTAGTGCTTATTTAGATTAATACACTAATCGACCCACTTTTAAAAGAAATAAAGATTGCGGTTTTGAAAAAAGTAAAGTTTTGGATCTGGTCGTGAAAGTGTTAAATTTTTAGCTTTTTGCTTATTTTTACGGCTTATTGGATCAAATTATAGCTTAATTGGTTTTTAGTATTGGACTTGGGTTTATGTTGGATTCGACCTAAATTGAGCCGCCCCCAATTAATTTTAGCTTATATAGCTTATTTGGCTAAAAGTGCTTATTTAGTAAGCTTATTAATTAATTGAAATATAAACGCGAACTAAAATACTTACTAAACGGTTTATTTGATTTCGGCTAAAAATGAACCAATGGGCTCAATATAGGCTCTCGGCCCATATATACTTTCAAATCGATAATTTGAGTTTTAGCTTATTTTTCGGCTTATTATATATATAATTGCTTATTGATACGGTAAATATTGAATTAAACCATTTCAGACTTGTTTTCACACTTTGGGCCAATTCGGCTACTTAATGGACTTTTAAGCCCAAAATAATGTTTTATTGACTTTTGAAAAACTTTGTCTAAGCGTTGACTTTTAAAATGTAACACATAATTATTTTGTGAACACGATAGTTTATTTGAGAACGTGACGAAAAGTATATTTATAACCAAAAAAATATATACGTTTAGACTATATAGTAAATATCGATAACATAATGAGATTTGTTTTGAGTACTTTGCAACACCTGAGAAAAATGAAGAAGTTAGATTTACAAACTAGTCATGCCCGATTTTTCTAAAAATCCAATACTTAGATAATTTTTGGTGAAAACCAACTAAAGGACGAAATATATTATTTTTATTATTACCAACGCAGATCTGTTCCTGATTATTATTACGTGGTCTGGTGATTGGTATATGTTGCATGGTAAATGGTTTGTTAACCCTATTTTAGTCACACAATGGTCCTTATGCTCGTTGCTGGTGACTGGTGTAGTGTGATGTAGTTGTGTCCATTCAGGTTCCTAATGATTTAGGATTGTTCGTATGGTTAGTGGCATTCTTGTCCATTGAGTTGGATCTTGATGATATGGTATAGTATGCACGCCAATTGTTGATGGATAGAAGCTGCTACTATGGAAGTTGTGTTGCTGGATTGAAGATGCCATTGTGGAAGTGCGTAGGCTTTCTTTGTATTCTTTGGTTATTATTCTTTGTATTCCTTGGAGCGAGTTTCTGCTTGCTGCTCTATCCGTGGTTTTAGAGTCTCTCACCAACCGTTGTGTGAAATTTGTGAACTGAATTCAAGTTTGATGATTCATGAGTGTGGGATGGTCATTTGCACTTCTATGATATGGGTGCTTTCCTGGATCGCATGGAAGTTGGTTTGAAGTTCTGTGATGACTATGTTTTTGGTATAACCTAAGTGAATCATGTTTTTATTCCATATTTATATTCACTTGTATAGTCATTATAGGTTGTAAGTGTTATTTTGTAAGTTATAAGAATGGCGTGTCATTCTTATATGAGAGTCTGTAAGTGTCCTAAGGGACTGAGATGAGGGATGTCACCCTCACCCTTTGTACTTCAATGTTTTTAATGTAATGCATTTTACCAGGGTGAAAAATCCCTTTTACCCCAAAAAAAAGATTTTCCTAAAACTTATAAATATATATTTCTATATGTATAGTTCTATATATATTTATATACTTAAAGCATTATTTAATTTTACTAAATTAAATACTTATACAATTTAATTTCAATATTTAAATTTACAACTTGACAAATGATCAAAGAAATGAATTTGTGTTCCAAACTTAACATTTATAATGTGACAAAACATTTTTTTAAAAATACATTTTACAAATTATTTTTGAATTTAAAAGAAATGCTTTAATTTGAAAAATAAGTTTAAATTTTCCAACAACTATTCCCCTTGAATCTGCTCCAAACTATCCCAAATAAACTTTCACCACTAAAACAAAAATAGGAGCGTTTTTGTCTAGCTCGATACAACGGTACCACTAAATTTAGTGGTACCGTGATATATGTAGTGGTACCGTCCCTTTATAATGGGCAAATTTTTTCTGCCTATAAATACTAGTCTATTTCACAGTTTTTAGGCATCCTTTTTCACACAAAAATTTCTGAGTTAAATCTCCCAAACACATTTACATTTCCTTGATCATTTAGATAGTTTTTTTATTCATTTAAGAGTGATCAAATCATCCGACCAAGTGATCACTGATGATGTACCCTCCGACCAGGTCGAAGGACACCTCTTCGAGCCTGCAAGAAACATTTATTTCGAAGGCCCACCTCAACTCCTAAATATCTTCAATGGCATCAAACCATTCCTCCGGGACATGGTTACCATTTAGGAATTTGTCAACCGAAGGCCTAAGCCCTTTGAGGTAAGGACAATAGAAGGAGAGAGCCTTCGACATCTCCCTTGAGCTTTCCCGCCAAGAAGGAGATTTACTGCCAAGGCTAAAATCATGGGACTCCCCCATGTATGCCCTAAGTCTCAGCTATGATCATGGCACTCCCCCATGTACGCCCTAAACTTTAGCTATCATCCCCATGATACTCGCCTAAACCCTAGCAATCGCTTTAAAT
Source organism: Artemisia argyi (assembly GCA_030686995.1). Lineage (NCBI taxonomy): Eukaryota > Viridiplantae > Streptophyta > Magnoliopsida > Asterales > Asteraceae > Artemisia > Artemisia argyi. Next base: position 93,287,425 of record CM060676.1, read on the forward strand.
CATGAAACGCCTCCTTGATCCCCACAGATTGAGCATGGAACTCTCCAAGGTTTATTTCCCTCTCCTATAAATAGCTTGGACGAGTCATTGAGTATGGTACGTTCACAATACATATATCCTCTCAGACATACTTATTTACCATTACATATACTCATTCACACGCCGGAGGTGATTCGCAGGGCCAACCCCTGCGCAATCACTTAACTTAGTGTCTTTATATTTCTTATTTTTAGCTTATCAATAAGCTTGGCACACTCTCACAACCCCCATTTCCTTCAATCACCATTGCAAGGCATGGTAGTACAGTTTATTGTACAATCAATGGCGCCATCCGTAGGATCGTTACAATTGGTCTTGTAATTTCCAAGTTTACAACCAGTTAATCAAACTCACTACATTTTCGGCATGGATTAAGGAATAGAAGATACTCCCCCGCTGGGATTCTCGACCTTAACACCAATAACAATGAATGAGTCCAACAACCTTCTCCCAATAACCGCCTCCACCTTTACAACAAGATCTCACCCAGAAACAAGCCAGCATGCCTCGACATCAGCCCATCCAGAACCAATCATTAGCCCAGCTTTTGTCGAAGCTAACTTCGAAACGTTGGAATCCTTGATGAGAGCCCGCAGGAGGTAGGCTCGAAACACAAAGGTTCAAAGGCAATTAGAGTATTCCAGTGAAAACTATGATCAGGAGATCGAGATGGAACCAAGGCCCTCTACTCAAGGAGTGGCACGCTCAGCGTTGAGAATATGATCCCTAACGGCTCAAAGGCCAAGTGGAAGATCTGTAGGTTTCGAAGAAGTCCTGACACAAGCCAAACAAGAAGGGAAAGAGCAATGGGTGAACATTCCAATGGAAGAAGTCACCGACGAGGAGAGATGGAAGCAAACTTGCCTCTATTGCTAGCTGCTCACTTAGGACAATATGGGAAGGGTTTCCACTACAGCCTTCTCACATATCGGGTACAGAAGGCAACTAATCTTCTGGAGACAGAGGAGGAAATCCTCCTCCCAACGGTATGCATCCTTTGTTACAAACCCATTGGTATCCTCATAATATATACCCCTAGCTAATGGTCAACCAAATAACCCTACTCACCAACAATCCTATGGAAGTATGTCTCTTGGACAATCACCATATCAACCACTTGTTAACGTAGGAAATCTCCTTCCCAGCATGTACGCAATCTAACCATCCTGTTACGTCCAAATTCCTACCACCATACCACAGAACTATAACCCATACAATACTGTCCCTATGAGTACTGATGAGTGCTCAAACACTCATCATTTTTTGTCAAATCTGAACTGCAAAACAAACAAAAACACTCAGAAATGCATCAAAATACTGAAAATATTTCAAAGTTGTGTTTTTCTGATGCAAAATGAGTAAAAACATATTAAAAACGTATAAAGTTTGCCAAATTGGCAGTTTCAGTCCCCCAACTTTCATAAAATGTCAAAACTAGTCCCTGGTCATTCAAAATATGGAAAATTATCACCAAAGGTCCTTTTAAAATCATAAGTTCTCATATTTAGTCCTTTGGTGAAAAATCTCAAAAGTTTTGGAAAATTACAGTTTAGTCCCTAGAGTTTCAAAAATTGACAGAATTGGTCCATGGTGGGACATTTTTGGATAAAAAGTCATTTTTTGACCTTGGGAAATCAAAAGTTATCAAAACTAGTCCCTGGATATTCAAAATATGGAAAATTATCACCAAAGGTCCTTTTGAAATCATAAATTGTCATATTTAGTCCTTTGGTGAAAAATTGGAAAAGTTTTGAGAAATTATAGTTTTGGTCCCTCTAGTTTCAAATTGGCAATTTTAGTCCCTGGGATTTCTAATTTTGGAAAATTGCAACTTTGGTCGTTGTGTTATTCACATGTGGAAATTTTGGTCCTTACAATAAATTTTGGAAAGTTACATTTTCAGTCCCTTCAATTTTCAGATTTACACTATTGGTCCTTGTGAAATATCAAAAACCAATTGGACCGTTTTGTTAATACCTAAACCAAAAACCAGTCCACACCAATCTCTGATCCACCAAATACCCAAAGCCCACCAAACAAGCCCACTCCCATTTTAAATAAAACACCAGGGTCAAATAGTCAATGGTCAAGTGGTCAAAACCGACCACTGTTCATCCCCTTCCCCACAACCCCCAAAACCTGCTTCTGTGTTCCCCCCTCCTCCCATCCTTTCACCAACTCCACCAACCCTTCATTAATACCCAAACCAACCTCCCCCCTCCTCATTAATACTCCCACCTACACTCACCAAACCCACTAAAACTACTTGTGCTCCATTTCCCGCCAAAACCTAACTTGAACGGCTCAGATCCATAAAAGCCCATCCAAGGGTCAGAAATGAGTGGGAAAGTCAGAGGAAGTCTCCAAGTCTATAAAAGTGAAGAAAGAAGATAGAGGAGAGGTGTTAGCTAGTAGAATTAGTTTAGCTCTAGTTTAGTTTAACACTGTGTTCTTGCAAGTGGTTTTTGAGAAGGAAGTGATAGGAAAGGAAGTAAACTAATTTTTTATTGTGTTCTCATGACTTTTTGGGAAAAGGAAAGGAGAATAAATGAATGAAACTGACGGATGATTTGAGTATTTTTGGGTCCACTATCTCTTGCCCATTTTTGGAGTGGAAGTTGAAGTAAGAGAGTGTTAAAAGTATGAAATTACCAAACTAACCTTTATCTTTTATTTTCTAAATCATTCATTTATTATCTTTTAGGGTATTATTGTAAATTATTATAATACTTCTTACTTCCCTTTTCATTTTTTTTTTTGGGTAAAGGGAGTAATCCTGCACCCTGGTAAAATATATTATCCAAAAACGTTGAAGTACAAAATGACGAGGGTGAATTCCCTCGCCCCCAGTCCCTAAGGACACTTACAAGACACCTATCTAAGAATGACATACCATTCTTAAAACTAACCTGCACAACATGTGCAACTAACCAAACAAACATGCTAAACAAAAGCAACTACTAAATGAACAAAAAACTACAACGACAATAAGATTACAAATAAAATTAAGTTCTTGAATCATCATACGTCGTCGTAGAAGTCCATAACCTTCAATGATGCAGCATTGGATCATCAATAAAGAATATAGAAGAAACCAATGCACTCACCAACCTATCCACAAGACCCCACCAACAACAAGACAAAGCATACGCAATATGAACCAAGCTTGAGGATTAAGTGGACTTGTACTTACAATAGGGTCCAAACCCTAACATCCAACAAAAGAAAGCAGCTTCGATCCCATGCATAAAATAGAACCATAATATGAAGATCGAACCACCCATAAACGATCCATAGAAAAAAGAATTACTATTGATCGAGTCAAGGATTTTTGAATAAGATACCCGAGAAACTTAACTTACATATGCCATCATTGAAACCAACAGTAGGTATAACACCCATGCAGCATATACCAATCATCGGATCACGAATTCAGAACAGATAATAGAGTATCAGCAGCACCCTTCCACAATTAATAACCATAACGAATTTAGCAGCATCATCAAAGAGCACCACAAACTCTAACATCCCAAAATGCAATCGTCCATCCAAAAACAAACCACCCAAAGCAGCAGGTCCTGAACGAACAAACAATAAAAGGGTTTCCAAAAACCCTACCTCCAATACGAAACCCAACAGTAGGTATAACGAAACCCTACACCTTTCTGCAAAAGCATCAGCATAATCCGATTGAACCCAACAGTAGGTATAACGAAACCCTACACCTTCAAATCCATAATACCACTGTAGCAGCTTCACACCATCATCAAAATTAGACACGACACCAATCAGATGAACAAAGCAGCAACGAAACCAACCTTAAATTCCTTCCAGGTCAAATCAGATAAGAGTGAATTAGGACCCATCCGGAAAACAATAACTAGGGTTTCAACAAACCCTAACCTTCAAATGCGACCTCACGAAGCTGAAGTACAGCGAATACTCAACAAGATCAGGTCGAATAACATAACCAGGGTTCAAATAAACGTCCCCAGGTCGTAGCAATGGCTATAGAGTTCAACCCACACATAATCAGTATGACATCCAAGAGAGACGAACCGGCCATAGTCGAACAATAAGGTTTTAAATAAAACCTTAACTTACATACCCAAAACTGAATTCAAACATTACAACTCTCTAAAAATCATGAATAGCAGTTTGTTATAGAGAATCAAGAAGTCCAAATCAGTCCAAACCAACACGTTGAAGCAGTTACATGGAGAACAACCATAAGTAATGGTTGATAAGCAAGAAAAACCTCACTACAACGACAATCAATAGGATTAAACCAAACCCTAACAACCATTATTCCATATCAGTCACGAACCACAAGATCCAAGACTGAATAAATCATAGAGTTTCAAGAACCCTAACATCCCAAACCGAGCTCTCTCTAAAACCCACATAAACATCAACACGAATCCCTAAAGAACTTACCAGGAACAAAAACCCTCAACGGGTTACAAACAATTCGAGAAAATCAAAACCTGTAACGGTTTTGTAATCGTTACGCACCACAAGAAACCAGATCGTACCAAACACCAGAATACGATCGACCAACCATCAAACCCTAATTCGAACAATAACACTAAAAACGTCCAGGACGAATTTATATGCAACATATAAATTTAGGGTTTCGACCAAACATTGCAGATCCACACAACACCTCTTATGATAAGACACAACCCACAGACGATTGCATACAAACAAAACAATCAAAGATCGATTTGTGTAGAGAGGCGTTTTTAGGGTTGATAAGAATAAACAAAAGGATAAGAAAGTGGCGGCTGCATAACATGGAGATTTCTTATAGGAATCCATATAAAAAAACATAAGCCGCCATCCCTTTAATAAAAAACACAACTCACATATACGTATTGCATACCCAAGAACGAATGGGGATCGTTGAAAGGTAGAGAGGACGTACACGGTTGGTTTTATGGCCGGAAATTAAGAAGGGATTGGCGGCTGGAAATCTCCAAGGGAGAGAGAGCGTATTAGGGATTGGCAACTAGTTTCTCCCTACTTCCCTTTTCATTTCATTCACACTAAAGAACATACAATTTACTTTCCACTCTCTTTCATTTACTATCCTCTCATTTACTTTTCTTTTCTTTCCTTTACTTTTCATTCAATAGCTTTTGTTGAGAACAGAGTGTAAACGTAGGTAATGTAATTTACTCTTTCAAGTTGTAATTTTCAGTTTAAGAATCTTGTATTCAACCTTTCAGTACATTTTTAATTTCCATTAATCTCAAATTTCAGTTCTTGTGGTAATTCAGTTTTTACATTTTCTTGTGAATTTGACAAATTCACTTCAAAATTATTAAAAGTTTGTTTTAAAGTTTCATTAAGTTAATTGCAGCTCAGTTACAAGTTTATATAAGGTTATAAAGCTCTTAATCATGTGTATCCATTAAATGTCAAAATTCATTCAAAAATCAATGAAAATCAAAAATAAGAGAATGAGCAGTGGAGAAGGAATTGGAGTATGGTTTAGAAGTCTCAGGGAGACAGTAGGGTAAGTGGGAGTGATTTACCTTTTGCTTTGAGCACAAAGGCTCAGTGTAAGTTACTTTTTCGTTTCAAGTACCATTTCCCAATTGTGTACTTATTAGCTGTGGTTGCCCCTTGTTGTTGTTTAAATCTACTTATTTGTGCCTGTTTTAGGTTAATGTAAGCTTAAATTCAGTTTCATGTTGGTAGAGTCCCATTTAACTCACAAATCTTTCAAACAGTCAAAATAAAGGGGTGTTTGGGTCAAGAGTGTTTACTGATCCTGCAGGGCATTTTAGTTGTTGTATCTAGTTGTTACATGTTATATTATGGCTAAGTGTTACATAGTAGTCATAAAGGCAGTGTGCTAATTGAAAAAAGTCAAAATCTCATTGTCCATTTTATTACAATTCACTGTTGGAATCTTTAAACCCCAAGATCACTCAAATCAGTTCCCAAGTTGTTAGCATAGCTTGTTTTAGCCTCAAATTAGCATATCATATTACTTTCAGTCATTAGCAATTAATTAAAATCCACAAAAGTCAAAGTTCAAGCTTATTTCAAAAAGTCAAAAAGTCCATTTGTGCATAAATGCAAAATTTCTAGGATTTATTGTGATTTTTACGGTTGGTTTTAGAAGTTGAAATTTCTTGTGGTTAAAATAGGCCAGCTCAGCTTTAGGAATCTGTCCCCAGCTTATTTTTTAGAATTTATTAGGTACCTTATTTGTGGCTTAAAGCAGGTTGTAGGGCAAGCATGTGCCCTGCACCACAGACCATGATCAGACCTCCCTTTTCCATTAGCCCTAGATTGTTCCATAGTGGGTCCCACCTTTTGCTTATTGGCTTATTTGAAAGCCAATAAGCCATGCTTTGAGTCTCATAGTTTATTTTGAGTTTTTAAGTTTATTAGCTAGGGCTGCTGGCCCCATTCCTTTTTTCCCTTACCTACACATGCTGATGCACTTAGCTTTTGAGCTTGTCTTCCAAGCCCTCCCCTGCCTTCACTAGTGGGACCCAGGGTTTGCTTATTAGCTCTTTGGAAAGCCCCCAAGCTCAGCTTGTTATATCAGCTTTTGAATTGGTCCCCCAAGTACCCCAGTGGGCCCCACAGGCCTGCAAAGGTCACCCAGTGGACTGTGTGGAATTGGATTATTGGCCAAGTGCTTATTCCCTTGTAACTTCTTATCACTTGTGCTTTTCTAGTTTCTTTTGCTTATTTCCAAGTTCTTCCTTCCTAAAGTAGCTTATTTATCCCTGTGGGTCCATTGTTAGCTTGTTTGAAGCTTATAGCTTGGCAGTTTGACCAAAGTCAACTGTCCAAGCAATAAGCACTTGTAGTGCTTATTTACTGGGCCCCTGATGAGTGTGTAAATACTCATCATTTTTACCTATTGTGAGCTGCCAAAACATCTAAAAACACTCAATATAGCATCAAAATAATGAAAATATCCCAGGAATGTGTTTTATATATTTTTTTTTTTGGTAAAAGGGATTTTTCACCCTGGTAAACTGCATTACACCAAAAAACCGTTTAAGTACAATGGAATGTGGCTGAAGTACCACATTAACCTCAAGCACCCGCTTGAACAACCACTACATCATTTGTGACAGGCCACAAATGAACAACTAGCTATTACCAACTAGACAATCAAAACAGAACCATCATAACAAAGACAACAGACAGTCATGCAAAAAAAACTCAAAAAACCTAAATAAGAGAAAAATCCTGAATTCCAGCAGCCTTTAATTGTATAGGAGAGAGGCCCAAATCATCATCATCATAATCGTTTCCATCTCCCGTATCCGCTTTTCATTGCTTGTAAAGACTTTGTTGCTTACCTCGAGTTCCAGAATACAACATCCCACTTTGATCTTCAAATACTTCATCAACCTCGTTGTCGCTGTCAGAAACTTCCACAGTGCCCACCTTAGAAAATGGGTTACCCCCTTTAGAAAAAGTTGTTTGCGAAGGAGAAAAAGATGTTTGCGGAGGAGCAGAAGTACTCGGTTTGGAAGTCGCATCCTGCACCTTCTCTTTCAAATTACTCGCACGCTGATCATGTGTCACTCTATCCTCCTGGTATAACCCAAACGCATCTTCTTCTGGCAATGAAGCCAAAACATCAAACGTATTAGAAGGTTTAGTTTTGACCTCCGCCCCTTTACTCGACTTTCCCGTGGTACCCTTAAACTGTTTACCATCATTTACCTTACCAGCATTTGTTACATCATCCGACTTCCCTTGCATTTTATCCGACTTCCTATTATTATCAGTAGAAGAAGCAGCTACATTATCCACATTTTTGGGTTTCGCACGATATACAAATTTAGGAGGAGGCTTGGTAAAGCGAATACCAGAAATTGGATTAGTTTTAACAGTTTGCTTGCCCTTTCCACCCTTGCGATTAACATCAATAAAACCGTCATTAGTGTCAATAGATGGGTTAACCTCATTAACACGCTTAGGACATTGATCATTCGAGTGACCAAAGAGTTTGCAAGTTTCGCAATGGGGAGGCTGCCATTCGTAATCAACTTCAATGGTCTTATACGAATTACCAGGTACATCAATTAACGGAATAGCAACCACCAACGATTTTAAAGGAATCTGATCAGCTGATACTTCAATTAGGGCTCGAGCATACGAAGTGCGACCCCATGGATCAAGACACATATTAGAGGTATAAGCATCCAACATAATCGGCCTTCCAAGTTTAGTTCCAATCAAACTAAGGCGTGTTTCAGTATACGCAACCAAAGGAATTTTATGGAGCTTAACCCAAACTGGAATCTTCGTTATATCATCCTTCCTCATGGTTGTATTAGGAGTCCAAGTATTTAAAATCAAAGGGATAGTTCGAATGAACCATGGACCATTCTCTAACACCTGCTCCATACCGGTCTTAGAAGAAAACTTAAAAAAGAAAAATTCGTCATTCAACATAGCCTTTATAATACCGTATTTGGCCCATGTATTCTTCACATAATTTTCAACTATAGGGAAAGCCAAACGCTTCCCTAGAAAATACCCAAACAAAGTATTAGCAAACTTGTGTCTAACCTCTTCAACCGAGTCATTAGGTAAAGTAATATCAGCCTTATCATCACTTACTTCATTAATAAGAGTTCGAAAATTAATTCTCTTCTTCTTGATGTCGTTATTGAGTAAAGATGCATAAGACTTAGGTTGAGCCTGATTATCATGCATGTTTACAGAATTTATTTGCTCCTTAGCAGCACTAGTAGTTGAAGAATTCACAAAATCAGTCCTAGTCTCCCCATGCGAATCAGTAGTATTATTCGTGTATTCCAAATCAGAGATCGGACTAAAAGGAGCAGCCATCGGTTTACCATTCATCGTGACGTATCCACCACCAACACTTGTCCTAACATCATCATGAGCTGAAGGCATCATTGGTTCAGTCACATTCGTCTTAGTTTGAATAGTCACCCCCACATTGTTACCAGCCTCTTTAGAGTAAGCTAAAGGGGCTGTTCGCTCAGCCAATTCAGCAGCAGAATGTCCACTTCTGATTCCTTATTACCACTATAACCAATACCAGATTCTAACATACACGTACCATCATTATGCAAACCAGTTGATGCGGGATTTTGACACGTAATATTAGTGTTAATCCTTCCAGCAGAAGATGCAACATGAATACCATCACCCATAGGTAGATTTGCGTTAATACCATCAGTATATGCAACACGAATTCCAGCAAGATCTTCATCACGGACAACAGCTTGAGAAACAAGTGGGTTACTAGAACCCTCATCCGTAGACACGTCAAGAACATCAGCATTAAAAGCTGCTGGTGCAACCGAACCAACAGCAACAGAATGTGCAACAGATGTTGTAGTATCAATATCATCACGAACCGGCGGATCAATGGTACCAAGCGTAACAACACTACCCCTAACAAGGTTTTGAAGCTTCCCATCAGCACCAACCTTCTTATTCGATTCGTTCACATTGGTACCAACCTGCTTAACAATTCCAGAATCAACACTCGTATTTTCTGTATTAGGGTTTATCAACACCCTAGCAGCCATTTGTGGCTGAGAAACACCGGCGTTCCCAGCACTTTGTTCCTTCAAACGCTGCATACGTGCATTGAGTTCACTAAAATCAAACTTACCAACAAAATCCTTAGCACCAGAAGTCGTACCAGCAGCATATTCGTTGTTCAACTTACCAATACCAGCAGGTTTAGAAGTTTTGGTAGCACTATTATTAAGGAAACCCTTGTTCATCTCTCTACAATCCCACATACAGCAAAACAATAACATCGACCAATGAAAACAATAAAACCCTAACAGAAAGTTAGGGTTTTTAAACGTTACGCTTCTAGGATCAACCAGCACCCATATTCAAATTCGCATGCAAAACAATCAGTTATATATTTAAATAATAGAACTTGGAATCAAATATAACCAATATGTGTTTTATATGTTTCAGATGCAAAATAATCAAAAACAGATGAAAAATGATCAAAGTTTGCATAATTGGCAGTTTCAGTCCCTCATCTTTCAAAAAGTTGTCAAATCTAGTCCCTGGTTGTTCTAAAAACTTGAAAAAGTCACCAAAGGTCCTTTTAAATACAAAAGTTACATAATTAGTCCTTTGGTGCAAAGTTTCACAAAATGTCAATTTTAGTCCCTGAACTTTAAAAAATGACAAAAATGGTCCCTGGGATGTAAAAACTTGGAGAAAATTAATTTTGGTCCTTGTACTAATCTTCTTTGGTAGGAATGGTCCTTGGGTGGCAAGTTTAGTGAAATTACACGTTTGGTCCCTGGAGTTTGAAGATTTGGCAGAAAAGGTCCCTGTGTATTTAAAAATTGGAATTTAGCAACTTTGGTCCTTTGGTTATCACACATTAGCATGATTAGTCCTTGAATATATTCTATAAACTTGACACAACAGGTCCCTATACTTTCAGCTTATTACAATTTTGGTCCTTGTTGTTTTCATTAATTAACCAAACGGATCCTTAGTTTTTATTATAACCATAAAACCAAATTAATACCCAATCCACACAAACCAAGCAGCCCACTCCCATCTCTGGCCCATCACCCACAACAGCCCACCCCCCTTTTTAAATATTAAACGGGTTTGACCCGTTGACCCCTCCAAAACCACCCTTCACCCTCTCCACTTCAATACCACTTCCCTGCAATACCACCTCCACCATCCCAACTTGCCCTGATTCACCCCACCATCCTTATCCCTTCCACAATTACACTTCCCAAACAGCATTTAATGCTACCACCCCTCCCCCCACAAGCAATCTTAGACCCCAATTGGTCAACATGTATTTCCCGCCAAAACCATTTAAGGGCTCAGATCATTTCAAACTCATCCAACTATCAAGAATTGAAATGGGAAAGTCAAAGAAGGACCCCTGGATCTATTTAAGTGAAGAAAAATAGAAGAAAGAGTAGTTAGTTAATGAGGAGTTTAGTTTAGGGTAGTTTAGTGTCGACTAGCATAATTAATCAATTTCTCTTGTAATTTTTAGTGTAAAGCTCTTTCCTAAGCATTTTTATGATAATCTAAGTCTGTTTCAAAGTTCTAATTTCAGTTTGAATTCACAATCTCAGTTTATGCATTTTTTTTATTTCAAAAATCTCAGGTTTGTGGAATGTTGTTATTTGTGTTGTTTCTGGACTTCATAGGCCACATAAGCTACCTACATAGCTTATACAAGCTATTAGAAACCATATAATTCAGTTTAGAATAAAAAAGCAAAAATACAAAAAAAATCTAGAAAAATAGAAACTAAATAAAAAATTCAAGAAGGATGAAGAAGGAGGATTGTAGCAGTGGAGTTATGGATTGCATTGGGTATTAGAAACCTCAGGGGAGGTATAGGAGGAGTTCATTGCTCTTGGTACCTTGTTTCTCAGTCAAAAACCATTTGTAAGCCTTTTTCTAATTTCTTGTATTTGTACTGTAGGTATATTTAAATCTATATAATTTAGTGATTTTATGCTTATGTGATATGCTTGAATGGATTTTAAGTTAGTGTGAGTTTATTGGACAGGTTGAACTAGGTTTCCTAGTTTTTGCTTGATTTCACTGCCACTTTTGCATTATAAGAGATTCATTGTCATTTGTAGCTTAGATAGGTAATTCTGAGTTTGCAGGCACTTATTTCATCATAATACATTAGTTTGGTTGGGTACTGTGGATTGAAATCATCATTCGTCTCACAAATCTTCAAGATCAGTCCACTTGAGGAGTGTTTGGTTTAGTACTGTTCATGGGTTTCTGGTGGTTTTAATGTTGCTTTTCCTGTTTAGGCATATCAGTGAGGTACTATAAGAGTCATTTAGAGCATAAAATCATAGGGTAGTGCAGCAAAAAGTCAAAATCATTTCAAAATCTACCTAGTAACTCACTATGTTGGAATTAAGGTGTGATAATCATCATATAAACTCACATGTAGGTTTTATAGCTTAGTTCAGTCTTGTTATAGCTAAACAAATCATTTTCAGTCCATAGATCAAGATCTAAGTTCACCATAGTCAACTTAGTACTTTATGTTCAAAAGTCAAAATTCAGAAATCCAATTCTTGGGAGATTTTTCTTGATTTTTGTGTTTAGCGTTAGACCTTGATCTTTTTAGGGATTAATGTTTGCCACCTAGTCTATTGAATCCTTGCCTCAGCTTATTTTTTAGAATTTTCTTTGTAGCTTTTTAGAAGGTTCAAAGTTGGTTGCAGGGCAAAGGTGTGCTCTGCACCATGAACTCTGTCCCAACACCCTATTTTCCAATGCTTGTCCTGCTCTCTCTTGTGGGTCCCACCCCTTGGCTCTTGGATTTTTAGAGATCCAATAAGCCATACTTCAAGGCTCTGTGCTTATTTTGAGGTCTAGGGTTTATTAGCTAGGGCTGCAAGACCCTTGTACTTTGTCCCATTTGATACCCATACTGAGTATTCAGCTTTTGTGGCTTGATTTCAAGCCCTGCCTGACTCACCCAGTGGGTCCTAGGAGTCATACTTTAGCTTTTTAGAAAGCCATTCATCCTAGCTCATTGGTTCCACTTCAACTTTTGGCTTCCAAGTTCCCTAGTGGGCCCCACGGGGTTGCAAAGGGTGCCATTTTGGCTTGTTTGGATCTGTGGGGTAATTGGTTTTGCTATTTACTTATTCAGCTTATTGTATGTGCTTATTGTGTTCCTTTGTGCTTGTTTCTTGTTTATATTAATAGTTGTTGGCTTATTTTGGTTTGTGGTTTAACATTGTAGCTTATTCTAGATATTCCAAGTCCTAATAAGCTAATTTATCAACTGTTTGAACAAAGGGGAGCTAAAACAAAAGTTGTTTTGTAAAAGTTTCTTATTTTTATCTTATTTTCATCTGCCAAAAAGAAAAACCAAGAAAAACCAAACTTAAAATTAGTGATAGCTTCTATTTAATAGATTCTATCTTTTTCATTAATTTTAAGTATTTAATAGATTCTATCTTTAGTACTTAAAATTATTAAGCACTTTATCATTTTCATAATTTTCTTAATTTCCTTTTACCTTTAAGTATTTGTAATAATTTTCTTAGATTTTTCTTAATCAGTTTACTATTTATTATAATTAAAAATATTTTAAATAATTAAATAGGTAATATTAGTTATTAAATAGTTTTCTTAAAATTTAATTAACAACAGTAGGTTTTTATAATTTTCCTAGGTTTTATAAATTAGTTAAGAATTTTAGAAAATAGATTTTTAAATTATACTGTTCATTTACCAATTTTGTTATTTAATTTAGTTAAATTAGATTTAAATCAATTAATAAGTAAATAATTAGTAAAATAGTCTAAAAATAATTTTTAGAAGTTTTTTATAATTTTGAAGGATTCCTGTGATGGTTAATTAGTTTTATAAAATTTTCCATAATTTTCTAAGTCATTTAGGTATTATTAGTAATTTAAAATATTTTAATTAGTATAATTAATATAATTAGTTTTTAATTAATAGAAAAACCATAAAAAGACAAAAATATTAATTTTTATTTTTTATACTTTTTTCAAGTTCATTTTAAGGTTTAGAAATTAGTTTTGCAAATTTTTAGGTTAATTTATAATCCTTATCATTTTTAGTTAATTTAAATTAGGTTTAATTTACTTTTTAAATAGTTTTAATTAATTAAGTAATAGTTAAATATTAAAATAATCATTTTCATAATTTCATTTTCATTTTAAATTTTCTTTTAAATTTTAAGTTTTAAAAAGTTTCACTTGCACCCCCTGTAGTTTGTAATTGTTCAAAACCCACTTTTTCTATCCGTAACCTGATTTCCAATTGTGAATTTGTGAATATATCTGTGTATCTGTTATATATTATATCATTGTGCAAATACCAAAATATCAGTAGCATAACCAATTCCCAATCATCTTGGCTACTGTCCTCAGTGCCACTCATTCTCATAAACGTTTTCCAAAAAGACCATTGCAATCTCGCTGGGACATAACGACCCGGGGACACACTATACTATCCACGGAGCATTAGAACTGAGCTGTCTTTGACTTGTTGACCTTGGTCAATAATATCTGACCGTTTCGGGGCCAACCAAAATTTGGCGCCGCTGCCGGGGAGGTTGTTGCGTGTTTTTAAAATTGTTTTAAGTTTAGTGGTTTTCAAAACCCTCCCTGTACAAATTTCACACAATTTGTAAAAAGTTTTTGTAAAAACATCAATCATATCAAAAAGTTCATTAACACTTTTCCTGAAGTGTTAACAACAAAAAAAAAATCAAAAACAACAAAACAAACTGTGAAGTTAAATTACTTCGTTTTCTTTAAGATTACAACCTGAAACAATTGGTATAAGGTAAGTTCTGACATTAAATTGCGAACTGAAGACGGATCCATTCTTTCCCTCCCGCCAGCCTGCGAGTAATCTTAAAAGAACGATTTCGGTTAACAAATCAGTTCCACAAAAATATTTCCCAAAGTTTTCTGCACACACACCCATAAGCCCAAAAACAATTTTTCTGTTAATAAATACATAAAATCTTACCACCGCAAACCAAGGCAGAACACCTACCAACTGGGGGTGTGGACATAATAAGTTCCCAAACTAAAGATTAAAACTTTCCTTTGTATCCCTGTGAGTGGTGTACCTTTTTCAAAGAAGCCATTCACTTGTGATTATTGGTTCAAGTTCCCTGTTGTTTTGCCTCGGTCTTGTTTTAATTGATTTTGTTTTTAGTGCATGTGCACTAAGCATGTTTCTCAAAAATACCAAAAATATTCACCTTTACCCTCTCACCTTTTTGATTCTTCATCCCTTTACCCTCTATCCTTTTGATTCTAACTTCTTCCACTTCTCCTGTAATTGATTCTAATGGCATCTCTCGATGACGATTTCTTTGAACAAAAGGCCTTTGAGATCAACATTGAAAAACTTCAGGCCTTGTCAAAAATGTCGAGATGTCGTGTTGATTATGATGGACCATCGATTCCTATTCCCTCTCCGATGAGGGAAATGGAACGAGAAATCGGGGTGACAAAGGACCCTGTACTTTCCTCTGACTATGGAAGTGCTAAATACGTCCAACCTTCGGTTGTCCAAAAATCTAAGCTCACAATTGCTCCTAAACCGTCAAGAATTGATCCTAACCTTTCACGGTATACGGTTATAAACAAAAACCAAGAGCTTAGAACTGTGACTGAAAAGAACAACTTGCCTAATCTTCACATTCAAAAACCCGAGACCATAACAGAAGTGGTGGAAATTCCTAGCTCTCAGAGCACACCACTTGTCCCACCTCCGGATTTCATTCCTTGTGTAGGTTGTGGTGAGCTGCTTTTCGGTTTTCCATGTCGTTGGTGTACATGTGAACAATGTGGTAATGATATTCGAGACGGGAGTTGTCTGTTTTGTGGTTCGAGGAATTCATTTGCTTATGATCCTAACCAGAACTCATTCAACGATTCCTCAAATTTTTCCAACTACCCATCACATTCATACGAGCAAGAATCATATTATCCAAATCCCAATAATGCTTCGTATCAAAATACACCAAACCAGACTCAACAGTTTGTCTGTTGTGAGTACTGTGGTGGCCCGCACTACAGTTCTGATTGTCAACTGGGCAACACGCTTGTCTATGAGCAGTTTCTTGATAACAATTATAACTCTAGCACATACGACTCACAGCCACATCAGTTTTTCTGTTGTGAATACTGTGGAGGTCCTCACTTTAGCTCGGATTGTCAAACAGGGAATCCCTTTCCTTGTAACAATTATGACTATTCGTTTCAAAACCCACCTCCACAGTACCAAATTACTCAAGCAACTCCTCAATACCCGCAAGACCTTTGTCATGAGGTTCTTGAAGCATTGAAAGAATTTAAGAAGGAGTTGTCTACTACATCATTTCAAAACTCTCGTGAGAAATCTATGGCATAATTACTTGCTGAAGAACGAGATGCTAGAAACGATATGAGCATGGAAGAATTACTTGCTGAGCAAAGAGCAGCTAAAATACGTGCCAATCAAAGCTATGCTGCTCTATATGATGACGATGATGACAGTGATGATGAAGATAACATTGTTATTATTCAAAAAGATTCATCAGATTCATTAGTTGTGATTCCTTCCATGGAGAAACAGGGAGAAAATAATGTGACGAAGTCACTAGCCGTTGACCAAATGGAACTTGAAGAATCCATAACTGCTAGTCCTTCTCAACTCCCTCAGTCTGTTATCACACCCGAAGTTCACACTCACTCTCTGATCATGGGGGATGAGCATCTTAGCACTATTCCTAAAAAGGAATCGGACGAATTCATAAAGTCTAATGCTGAGAACCTTGTCCCAATCCCAGGAGAGTCACAGGGAACTTTTGATCCTATGTGTGATATCCCTCCTCCTCTTGTCTTCCCGAATGATGATGTTGAGATGTTCTCCAATTCTAATGATGACGATTCGTTATCTTGTGGAGACATCATTTATATGGAAGAATTACCTTCTAAGCTAGTTAACTTAGAAGAAGAGAATGATGAGATTGACAATGAAATCAAAGATGAAGCACTTCGTGCAACATTATTGAATGTCAATCTCCTAATTTCTAAAATCGAGGCTTTCAAAGAAAAACCTATTTCATCTCCTATCCCCAATAAGGATAGTGACATTCTCTCCGATGATCCTATTCCGGAGTTTGAAGCCTTTACTTTTGATCATATGGGAGAGAAGATTAGTGGCAGTACCACTTCTCATTCTCAAATTTCTCTTCCCGAATATGATTCATTCACCTTTGAGGAGTTCTCCGGTGAACTCACTCATATCATGACTCCTCCGGAGTATGATAGCCCGGGGGAAGATGCACTCAATCATGAGAATTTACAAATCCCCACCCTCCCGCCTGGGATGTTTTCAAACCAAACGAGCTTAACCTTTGAAATCTAAAATCAGGCTAATGAGCCTGCTTTCGAGGAAGAAGATCTTATCATGATTTTCATCATGGTTTTCTTCCTTTTCTTCACCTACAGGGTGACTTCTCCTGTTCTTCACTCCTTCGGGAATGAAGACATTATCTTTGACCCCGACATCACCGCTTATAGTTTATACTATTTCAAGCCGGGTACTTATCTCATCGGTGTGGAACTTTCACGTGCTTCAAATGTTTATCCAAACATCTTGAATGAAAGTCCGATAGAGATTGTTTCTTCCACATCATGCTTCCCCAAGAACCAATGAATTCGGGGTCGAGTCAAGCTAGCGACTCGGTAAACAAAAACAGTAGCATGTACTTAGGGTTTTCACCCTAAGTGTGGGGGAATTACCCCTACTGTGATTACAAATAAAGTGAAAAACAAAATTGTGTTTCCACATTTAGCTTGTAATGTTGCCCTTTTACGTTCAAAGAGTCGGCATAATAGCCGGGACTTTGAATATTGAGAACAATATTCATTCTAAGTGTGGGGCGTATTTCGCTATTCTAGCGAATTTTATCACATTTTACTATCTATTACCCCTGTTTTTGACCAAAATTTTTAAAATTTTTTCACTAAAGTTCAAATTTTTTTTTCCTTATCAGTCCGCCATGTCTAACCGACAAAAGGATTGGCTAATCCAGGAGCAAATGGCTCTTAGCAAAGATATCTCAAATCCGTTGATGGCTTGCAATTTGCCCAAAATTGTATGGTAAATCAACTCGCCATATCCCATAAAGTGAATAAGTTGGCTAGCCCGCAAGATTATGGCTTGTGGTAAAGGCCGCGGAAAAACCATAATTGGTAATCAGCTCACCAAGATGTTGACTTAGTCCATCAAGAGTTGGCTAGTCCAGAAACAAACAGCTTTTGGTAAAGACTAATCAAATCCGTTGACAGCCGGTGGTTTGCTCAAAATCACATGTTTATCAGGTGGACCATAGTTCTTACTTGAATCGATACATCTGGCTACTCCAGAAGTGATGGCTTTTGGTAAAGATTTTTCAAATCCATTAAGTTTTTCTCAAAAGATTGTTAGGGACTAGCAATGTTTTAGTGTGGGGGATTGATGAGTGTGTAAATACTCATCATTTTTACCTATTCTGAGCTGCCAAAACATCTAAAAACACTCAATATAGCTTCAAAATAATGAAAATATCCCAGGAATGTGTTTTATATGTTTCAGATGCAAAATAATCAAAAACAGATGAAAAATGATCAAAGTCTGCATAATTGGCAGTTTCAGTCCCTCATCTTTCAAAAAGTTGTCAAATCTAGTCCCTGGTTGTTCTAAAAACTTGAAAAAGTCACCAAAGGTCCTTTTAAATAAAAAATTACATAATTAGTCCTTTGGTGCAAAGTATCATAAAATGTCAAGTTTAGTCCCTAAACTTTGAAAAATGACAACAATGGTCCCTGGGATGTAAAAACTTTGAGAAAATCAATTTTGGTCCTTGTACTAATCTTCTTTGGCAGGAATGGTCCTTGGGTGGCAAGTTTAGTGAAATTACACGTTTGGTCCCTGGAGTTTGAAGATTTGGCAGAAAAGGTCCCTGGGTATTTAAAAATTGGAATTTAGCAACTTTGGTCCTTTGGTTATCACACATTAGCATGATTAGTCCTTGAATATATTCTGCAAACTTGACACAACAGGCCCCTATAATTTCAGCTTATTACTCTTTTGGTCCTTGTTGTTTTCATTAATTAACCAAACGGATCCTTAGTTTTTATTATAACCATAAAACCAAATCAATACCCAATCCACACAAACCAAGCAGCCCACTCCCATCTCTGGCCCATCACCCACAACAACCCACCCCCTTTTTAAATATTAGACGGGTTTGACCCGTTGACCCCTCCAAAACCACCCTTCACCCTCTCCACTTCAATACCACTCCCCTGCAATACCACCTCCACCATCCCAACTTGCCCTGATTCACCCCACCATCCTTATCCCTTCCACAATTACACTTCCCAAACAGCATTTAATGCTACCACCCCTCCCCCACAAGCAATCTCAGACCCCAATTGGTCAACATGTATTTCCCGCCAAAACCATTTAAGGGCTCAGATCATTTCAAACTCATCCAACGATCAAGAATTGAAATGGGAAAGTCAAAGAAGGACCCCTGGATCTATTTAAGTGAAGAAAAACATAAGAAAGAGTAGTTAGTTAATGAGGAGTTTAGTTTAGGGTAGTTTAGTGTCGACAAGCATAATTAATCAATTTCTCTTGTAATTTTCAGTGTAAAGCTCTTTCCTGAGCATTTTTATGATAATCTAAGTCTGTTTCAAAGTTCTAATTTCAGTTTGATTTCACAATCTCAGTTTATGCATTTTTTTTATTTCAAAAATCTCATGTTTGTGGAATGTTGTTATTTGTGTTGTTTCTGGACTTCATAGGCCACATAGGCTCCCTACATAGCTTATACAAGCTATTAGAAACCATAATTCAGTTTAGAACAAAAAAGCAAAAATACAAAAAAATCTAGAAAAATAGAAAATATTTAAAAATTTCAAGAAGGATGAAGACGGAGGATTGTAGCAGTGGAGTTATGGATTGCATTGGGTAATAGAAACCTCAGGGGAGGTATAGGAGGAGTTCATTGCTCTTGGTACCTTGTTTCTCAGTCAAAAACCATTTGTAAGCCTTTTTCTAATTTCTTGTATTTGTATTGTAGGTATATTTAAATCTATATAATTTAGTGATTTTATGCTTATGTGATATGCTTGAATGGATTTTAAGTTAGTGTGAGTTTATTGGACAGCTTGAACTAGGTTTCCTAGTTTTTGCTTGATTTCACTACCACTTTTGCATTATAAGAGATTCATTGCCATTTGTAGCTTAGATAGGTAATTCTGAGTTTGCAGGCACTTATTTCATCATAATACATTAGTTTGGTTGGGTACTGTGGATTGAAATCATCATTTGTCTCACAAATCTTCAAGATCAGTCCACTTGAGGAGTGTTTGGTTTAGTACTGTTCAAGCGTTTTTGGTGGTTTTAATGTTGCTTTTCCTGTTTAGGCATATCAGTGAGGTACTATAAGAGTCATTTAAAGCATAAAATCATAGGGTAGTGCAGCAAAAAGTCAAAATCATTTCAAAATCTACCTAGTAACTCACTGTGTTGGAATTAAGGTGTGATAATCATCATATGAACTCACATGTAGGTTTTATAGCTTAGTTCAGTCTTGTTATAGCTAAACAAATCATTTTCAGTCCATAGATCAAGATCTAAGTTCACCATAGTCAACTTAGCAGTTTATGTTCAAAAGTCAAAATTCCAGGTTATCTCAGAAATCCAATTCTTGGGAGATTTTTCTTGATTTTTGTGTTTAGCATTAGACCTTGATCTTTTTAGGGATTAATGTTTGCCACCTAGTCTATTGAATCCTTGCCTCAGCTTATTTTTTAGAATTTTCTTTGTAGCTTTTTATAAGGTTCAAAGTTGGTTGCAGGGCAAAGGTGTGCCATGCACCATGAACTCAGTCCCAACACCCTATTTTCCATTGCTTGTCCTGATCTCTCTTGTGGGCCCTACCCGTTGGCTCTTGGCTTTTTAGAGAGCCAATAAGCCATACTTCAAGGCTCTGTGCTTATTTTGAGGTCTAGGGTTTATTAGCTAGGGCTGCAAGACCCTTGTACTTTGTTCCATTTGATACCCATACTGAGTATTCAGCTTTTGTAGCTTGATTTCAAGCCCTCCCCTGACTCACCCAGTAGGTCCTAGGAGTCATACTTTAGCTTTTAGAAAGCCATTCAGCCTAGCTCATTGGTTCCACTTCTACTTTTGGCTTCCAAGTTCCCTAGTGGACCCCACGGGGTTACAAAAGGGTGCCATTTTGGCCTATTTGGATCTGTGAGGTAATTGGTTTTGCTATTTGCTTATTCAGCTTATTGTATGTGCTTATTGTGTTCCTTTGTGCTTGTTTCTTGTTTATATTAATAGTTGTTGGCTTATTTTGGTTTGTGGTTTAACATTGTAGCTTATTCTAGATATTCCAAGTCCTAATAAGCTAATTTATCAACTGTTTGAACAAAGGGGGTGCACACAGCTTATTTTTAAGCTAAAATAAAAGTTGTTTTGTAAAAGTTTCTTATTTTTATCTTATTTTCATCTGTCAAAAAGAAAAACCAAGAAAAACCAAACTTAAAATTAGTGATAGCTTCTATTTAATAGATTCTATCTTTTTCATTTTTCATTTCAGCTTATTAATAAGCACTTTATCATTTTCATAATTTTCTTAATTTCCTTTTACCTTTAAGTATTTGTAATAATTTTCTTAGATTTTTCTTAATCAGTTTACTATTTATTAGAATTTAAAATAGTTTAAATAATTAAATAGGTAATATTAGTTACTAAATAGTTTTCTTAAAATTTAATTAACAACAGTAAGTTTTTATAATTTTCCTAGGTTTTATAAATTAGTTAAGACTTTTAGAAAATATATTTTTAAATTCTACTGTTCATTTACCAATTTTCGTATTTAATCTAGTTAAATTAGATTTAAATCAATTGATAAGTAAATAATTACTAAAATAGTCTAAAAATAATTTTTAGAAGTTTTTTATAATTTTGTAGGATTCCTATGATGGTTAATTAGTTTTATAAAGTTTCCATAATTTTCTAAGTCGTTTAGGTATTATTAGTAATTTAAAATAGTTTAATTAGTATAATTAATATAATTAATTTTTAATTAATAGAAAAACCATAAAAAGACAAAAATATTTATTTTATTTTTTATACTTTCTTCAAGTTCATTTTAAGGTTTAGAAATTAGTTTTGCAAATTTTTAGGTTAATTTGTAATCCTTATCATTTTTAGTTAATTTAAATTAGGTTTAATTTACTTTTTAAATAGTTTTAATTAATTAAGTAATAGTTAAATATTAAAATAATCATTTTCATAATTTCATTTTCATTTTAAATTTTCTTTTAAATTTTAAGTTTTAAAAAGTTTCACTTGCACCCCCTGTAGTTTGTAATTGTTCAAAACCCACTTTTTCTATCCGTAACCTGATTTCCAATTGTGAATTTGTGAATATATCTGTGTATCTGTTATATATTATGTCATTGTGCAAATACCAAAATATCAGTAGCATAACCAATTCCCAATCATCTTGGCTACTGTCCTCAGTGCCACTCATTCTCATAAACGTTTTCCAAAAATACCATTGCAATCTCGCTGGAACATAACGACCCGGGGACTCATTTTGGGAAAAAACCCTAATTCTCTCTCTCTCTAGAAGAAATCCGGCCGCCCCCTCCTCTTCTCTTTTTCCGGCCAAAAACTATACCTATCTGATGTCCTCTCTACCTTAAAACGACCCTTATTGTTTTTTGGTATGCAATACATGAGTTAGGGGTGTTTTTTTATTCATAGGAGGTGGCGGCTGAGCGTATTTTTTTTTCTATAGCATTTACGATTTCTTTTATTATCTTAATCGACTATCCTTAATTATTAAATTCCTTGTGGGTCGGTTATTTTTAATATCATGGGATGGTGCACTAATGACAAATCTATCCTACAAATCTTTTATCGTGGGACGGTGCTATTAAGGATGCATATATTTGTTTTAGTATTCTGGTGATTGTTGCTTTTTGAAGTGCATGATATCCATTATCATATTTTATTATCAATCATTGGATGGCATCTTGTGTATGGTTGGATTGGTTCGACCTGCTCGGTTTGGTTTATCTTTGGTCGACTTTCCTGGTATTACTATGCTTAACGCTTAACGATGCCCTATTTTTTAGGGTTCGTTTACTATTTACTCGCTGGTGTGTGATCTTTATCAGATCTGCTACGTTAACCTTTTTAAAGGTTTGTTTGATGACTTGAGGTTCTACACCGAGGTATGTGATATGTAAGTGGGTTTGTGAGAGGGATGGATAAAAGTGATTTCTGTATTGGAAGTTAGGGTTTCGTTACCCTATTGTTTGTTTTGCCCATGGTTATTGCTGCTACTGATTTGAGGCAGATCGTTACGGGTTTGTTAGGATTTGGTGTTGATTACCATGACATTGAAAGTTGGACCTATAACTGATTATGTTTATGTGTTATCATGTCGAGGTTCATTCTTACTGGAATTTAGGGTTTTACACCCTATTTGTCACCGACTTACTTCTTGGGCATAATTCCGATCATGATGAGGTCCACATGGGTTGGTGTATTGTATGTTGGGTTATCTTTGTACATTAACTACTCGCGGTAGTGGTCACGTTTCTGTAGTGTACAAGGTGATGCATGGTTTTGCTGCAAGTTCTATGGCGTAGTGTCGATGCTAGGTTTTGTTATATGGTCGTATAGCTGTTCTAATTTGATGGTATTAGCATCTCTGATCATTCAATTCGCTGGTATTGCTGAGGTTCTGTTTGGGACAGATTTCATGTTGTAGATGGAAGTTAAGTTTTGGGGGCTCTATTTTATGTATTTGGTCATGTGATTGATGGTGCTCTATTTTATGTAAGTTAGGGTTGTCTAGCCCTATTTTCGTCTACAACTGATCAAGATACATTGTTTTTCATTCTTAGCTTGAGTTTCATTTGAAACTTGTAGTAGATGCGGTATTGGATTGAGTTGTAGTGTTGGTTTGGTCCTGATTGGATCAATGAAGATCGGTGTAGTTGGTGGATCTATTGTGTGGATTGGCGCGTGTCTATTCTACCATGGTTTCGGCTGCATCGTTGAAGGTCATGAACTTCTATGACGACATGGGAAGATTCAAGTTTTTACTTGATGTTTTTATTTGTAAATCTTATAGTCGTTGTAGTTTTATGTTCATGTATTTGTTATAAGAATGGTTTGTCATTCTTATATTAGAGTATTTGGCGGTCAGTTGCACATGTTGTGCATGTTTGTTTTAAGAATGGTATGTCATTCTTAGATAGGTGTCTTGTAAGTGTCCTAAGGGACTGGGGGCGAGGGAAATCACCCTCGTCATTTTGTACTTCAACGTTTTTTGGATAATAAATTTTGCCAGGGTGTATTAACCCTTTTACCCAAAAAAAAACATAACGACCCGGGGACACACTATACTATCCACGGAGCATTAGAACTGAGCTGTCTTTGACTTATTGACCTTGGTCAATAATATCTGACCGTTTCAGGGCCAACCAGCCCTACTCAAAGTAATTTCACAAAAGTTGTTTGATTTTATTGTTAAAGTTGTGTAGAAAAAGAAAAATCCAGAAAATCAAATATTAATTATAAGTGATAGTTTCTATTTAATTTTATTTATCTTTTTAATTTTCCTTTTTAGATTTTTGTTAAGAATTTAGCATTTTTATATTTTTCTTAAATTTCTTTTAGGTTAAAGTATTTTTAGTAATTTTATCAGATTTTTATATTATCATTTGGTATTTATTAGATTTAATATTAGTTTTATTAGTAATT
Source organism: Artemisia argyi (assembly GCA_030686995.1). Classification (NCBI taxonomy): domain Eukaryota; kingdom Viridiplantae; phylum Streptophyta; class Magnoliopsida; order Asterales; family Asteraceae; genus Artemisia; species Artemisia argyi. The sequence goes on from CM060676.1 coordinate 93,311,806, forward strand.
AATTAATATTTAAGTTTTAAATAGCAAAATAAGTTTTTATAAAGTAAACCCTAGTTTTTGTATTTTTCCTAGCTTTTATAAGTTGTAAAATAATTTTAGGGATTTTCTTATAATTTTTACTGTTCATTTTCTATTTTTCTTAATTTAAAATAGTTTAAATTAATTAATAATTAGTTTTTAATTAATAGTAAATATTAAAAAAGTAGGAAAAATATATTTTCAGATTGAAAATTAGTTTTATAATATTTTAGATTTTTCCAAATTTATTTTTCATATTTCTAGTAATTAAATAATTAATAAGTAATTAGAAAATAGTAATTAATTAATAATAATTAATTAAATAGTGTAAAATTTAATTTTAATTTTCTAAAAATTTTCTTTTATTATTAGGATTGTAAAAAAGTTAATTTTCATAGCCATAGGATTTTTATTTAACAAAACTCGTGTTTTATTTTGTACGTTCACGTAACTTTAAACTGAACGTACGCGTTTTTAGATTTTAATCGTTTCTAAGTATCTAGTCTTCACGTAATCACTCACATAGCTTATTTAAGTTATTTCTTGGTACGAATCCGTAGTGTAATCAATCTCAAACCCCTTTCCATCCAGATTCACCCGATCACAGACCCGTTTGATAACAATTCACACCTCGTCGGGACATAACGACCCGGGGAAACACAATATTCCGCGGAGCATTGAGCCTTAAGGAGTTTGACGTAGTTGACCACATCTGTGGTAGACTTTAGTTAACTGCTTTTGCTTCAATCAAAATACTGAAGTTATCAAAACTAGTCCCTGGTGGGATATTTTTGGATAAAAAGTCATTTTTTGACCTTGGGAAATCAAAAGTTATCAAAACTAGTCCCTGGATATTCAAAATATGGAAAATTATCACCAAAGGTTCTTTTGAAATCATAAATTGTCATGTTTAGTCCTTTGGTGAAAAATTGGAAAAGTTTTGAGAAATTACAGTTTTTGTCCCTCTAGTTTCAAATTGGCAATTTTAGTCCCTGGGATTTCTAATTTTGGAAAATTGCAACTTTGGTCCTTGTGTTATTCACATGTGGAAATTTTGGTCCTTATAATAAATTTTGGAAAGTTACATTTTCAGATTTACACTATTGGTCCTTGTGAAATATCAAAAACCAATTGGACCCTTTTGTTAATACCTAAACCAAAAACCAGTCCACACCAATCTCTGATCCACCAAATACCCAAAGCCCACCAAAAAAGCCCACTCCCATTTTAAATAAAACACCAGGGTCAAACAGTCAATGGTCAAGTGGTCAAAACCGACCACTGTTCATCCCCTTCCCCACAACCCCCAAAACATGCTTCTGTGTTCCCCCCCTCCTCCCATCCTTTCACCAACTCCACCAACCCTTCATTAATACCCAAACCAACCTCCCCCTGCTCATTAATACTCCCACCTACACTCACCAAACCCACTAAAACTACTTGTGCTCCATTTCCCGCAAAAACCTAATTTGAACGGCTCAGATCCATAAAAGCCCATCCAAGGGTCAGAAATGAGTGGGAAAGTCAGAGGAAGTCTCCAAGTCTATAAAAGTGAAGAAAGAAGAGAGAGGAGAGGTGTTAGCTAGTAGAATTAGTTTAGCTCTAGTTTAGTTTAAACGTAGGTAATGTAATTTACTCTTTCAAGTTGTAATTTTCAGTTTAAGAATCTTGTATTCAACCTTTCAGTACATTTTTAATTTCCATTAATCTCAAATTTCAGTTCTTGTGGTAATTCAGTTTTTACATTTTCTTGTGAATTTGACAAATTCACTTCAAAATTATTAAAAGTTTGTTTTAAAGTTTCATTAAGTTAATTGCAGCTCAGTTACAAGTTTATATAAGGTTATAAAACTCTTAATCCTGTGTATCCATTAAATGTCAAAATTCATTCAAAAATCAATGAAAATCAAAAATAAGAGAATGAGCAGTGGAGAAGGAATTGGAGTATGGTTTAGAAGTCTCAGGGAGACAGTAGGGTAAGTGGGAGTGATTCACCTTTTGCTTTGAACACAAAGGCTCAGTGTAAGTTACTTTTTAGTTTCAAGTACCATTTCCCAATTGTGTACTTATTAGCTGTGGTTGCCCCTTGTTGTTGTTTAAATCTACTTATTTGTGCTTGTTTTAGGTTAATGTAAGCTTAAATTCAGTTTCATGTTGGTAGAGTCCCATTTAACTCACAAATCTTTCAAACAGTCAAAATAAAGGGGTGTTTGGGTCAAGAGTGTTTATTGATCCTGCAGGGCATTTTAGTTGTTGTATCTAGTTGTTACATGTTATATTATGGCTAAATGTTACATATTAGTCATAAAAGCAGTGTGCTAATTGAAAAAAGTCAAAATCTCATTGTCCATTTTATTACAATTCACTGTTGGAATCTTTAAACCCCAAGATCACTCAAATCAGTTCCCAAGTTGTTAGCATAGCTTGTTTTAGCCTCAAATTAGAATATATTACTTTCAATCATTAGCAATCAATTAAAATCCACAAAAGTCAAAGTTCAAGTTTATTTCAAAAAGTTAAAAAGTCCATTTGTGCAGAAATGCAAAATTTCTAGGATTTATTGTGATTTTTACGGTTGGTTTTAGAAGTTGAAATTTCTTGTGGTTAAAATAGGCCAGCTCAGCTTTATGAATCTGTCCCCAGCTTATTTTTTTTAGAATTTATTTGGTAGCTTATTAGTGGCTTAAAGCAGGTTGCAGGGCAAGCATGTGCCCTGCACTACAGACCATGATCAGACCTCCCTTTTCCATTAGCCCTAGATTGTTCCATAGTGGGTCCCACCTCTTGCTTATTGGCTTATTTGAAAGCCAATAAGCCTTGCTTTGAGTCTCATAGCTTATTTTGAGTTTTTAAGTTTATTAGCTAGGGCTGTTGGCCCCATTCCTTTTGTCCCTCACCCACACATGCTGATGCACTCAGCTTTTGAGCTTGTCTTCCAAGCCCTCCCCTGCCTTCACTGGTGGGACCCAGGGCTTGCTTATTAGCTCTTTGGAAAGCCCCCAAGCTCAGCTTGTTATATCAGCTTTTGAATTGGTCCCCCAAGTACCCCAGTGGGCCCCACAGGCCTGCAAAGGTCACCCAGTGGACTGTGTGGAATTGGATTATTGGCCAAGTGCTTATTCCCTTGTAACTGCTTATCACTTGTGCTTTTCTGGTTTCTTTTGCTTATTTCCAAGTTCTTCCCTCCTAAAGTAGCTTATTTATCCCTGTGGGTCCATTGTTAGCTTGTTTGAAGCTTATAGCTTGGCAGTTTGACCAAAGTCAACTGTCCAAGCAATAAGCACTTGTAGTGCTTATTTACTGGGCCCCACTCAAAGTAATTTCACAAAAGTTGTTTGATTTATTGTTAAAGTAGTTTAGAAAAAGAAAAATCCAGAAAATCAAATATTAATTATAAGTGATAGTTTCTATTAAATTTTATTTATCTTTTTCATTTTCCTTTTTAGATTTTTGTTAAGAATTTAGCATTTTATATTTTTCTTAAATTTCTTTTAGGTTAAAGTATTTTTAGTAATTTTATCAGATTTTTATATTATCATTTGGTATTTATTAGATTTAATATTAGTTTTATTAGTAATTAATTAATATTTAAGTTTTAAATAGCAAAATAAGTTTTTATAAAGTAAACCCTAGTTTTTATATTTTTCCTAACTTTTATAAGTTGTAAAATAATTTTAGGAATTTTCTTATAATTTTTACCGTTCATTTTCTATTTTTCTTAATTTAAAATAATTTAAATTAATTAATAATTAGTTTTTAATTAATAGTAATTATTAAAAAAGTAGGAAAAATATATTTTCAGTTTGAAAATTAGTTTTATAATATTTTAGATTTTTCAAAATTTATTTTTCATATTTTTAGTGAAATTTCATAATTAGTTATAATTTAGGTTAATTTAAATAATTAATATGTAATTAGAAAATAGTAATTAATAAATAATAATTAATTAAATAGTGTAAAAATTAATTTTAATTTTCTAAAAATTTTCTTTTATTATTAGGATTGTAAAAATGTTAATTTTCATAGCCGTAGGATTTTTATTTAACAAAACTCGCATTTTATTTTGTACGTTCACGTAACTTTAAACTGAACATACGCGTTTTTAGATTTCAATCGTTTCTAAGTATCTAGTCTTCACATAATCACTCACATAGCTTATTTAAGTTATTTCTTTGTACAAATCAGTAGTGTAATCAATCTCAAACCCCTTTCCATCCAGATTCACCCGATCACAGACCCGTTTGATAACAATTCACACCTCGTCGGGACATAACGACCCGGGGAAACACTATATTCCGTGGAGCATTGAGCCTAAGGAGTTTGACGTAGTTGACCACATCCGTGGTTGACTTTAGTTGACTGCTTTTGCCTCAATCAAAATTTGGCGCCGCTGCCGGGGACGTGTGCGCGCTATTCTAAACAGTTTTGCGTATTAGTGAATCGGGATATATACTCATTGTATATTTACCCATCTTGTTCATATTATTTCTTATTTTCATATAAAAACAAAACTGTTCCCGAAAACATTTTAAACTCAGTTTTCAACGAACACAAAAACACAAAAACATTTTCTATCTTATTTGTACAAAATGTCTTTCCAAAAACCCAAAAATATTCATCTTTACCGTCCTACCCTTTTGATTCTTCATTCCTTACCCTCCAAAACCTTTTGATTCTTTCTATGTCTCATCCACACCTTCTTATTTTCCATTGGTGTAGTAATCCTTATAATGGTGGCAATTGCCCCGGTTGTGGCATGGTAGAGTCAGAAAACGGGTCTGTCTATAACCAGAAACCCTATTCCTACCATGACACCACTGATTCATTCCATCAGCTACCACACCATGAGACTTAGCAGTTTTACTGTTGTAAGTACTATGGCGGTTCACACTACAGTTCTGATTGTCAATCGGGAAACACGCTTGTCTATGAGCAGTTTCCTGATAACAATTATGACTCTAGCACATACAACCCACAGCCACATCAGTTTTACTGTTGTGATTACTATGGAGGTCCACACTCTAGCTCGGATTGTCAAGCAAGGAATCCATTTCCTTGTAACAATTACGACTATTCGTTTTCAGACCCACCTCCACAGTACCAAATGATCCAATCAACTCCTCATGATACTGAGCAAGACCTTTTACTAAAGGCTCTTGATATATTGAAAGAACTTAAGGAGGAGTTGGTTACTACATCATTTCAAGACTCTCGTGAGAAATCTATGGCAGAGTTACTTGCTGAAGAACGAGAGGCTAGAAACGAATTGAGCATGGAAGAATTGCTAGTCTTAGAACAAGCAGCTATAACACGTGCCAAATTTCGTAAAGCTGCTCTTCTTGACTGTGATGATGATAGTGATAATGAAGACACCCTTGATATCCTTCAATTTTATAAGGGTTCGTCAGACTCATCATTTGTGATTCCTTCCATTGAAAAACAGGGAGATAATAATGAGACGGAGAAATTACTAGCAGAAGATCAAATGGAACTTGTACAATCCATGAATGCTAGCTCCTCTCATATCCCTCAGTCTGTTGTTATCACACCCGAAGTTCACACTCACTCTCTAAACATGGGGGATGAGCATCTTAGCACTGTTCCTAATAAGGAATCGGACGAATTAATAAAGTCTAGTGTTGAGATCCTTGTCCCAATCCCGAGAGAGTCACAGGGAACTTTTGATCAAGTGTGTGATATTCCTTCCACCCTTGATAATCCAAATGATCAAATTGAGATTGTCTCTGATTCCAATGATGATTGTTTATCTTATGGAGACATTGAGTATGTTGATGCATCCCTTCCCCACTCTAATGTTGACTTTCTCGAGGAGTTCGCCGATGAACTCACTCACACCAATCCACTTCCATCGGGAAGTGATGATGATCTCTTTAATCACAAAGATTATCTCGAAGAAGTCAAAGCATTCCTTGCCCTAGATAGTTCAACTTCGTATGAAGTTGATGATAACTATCTTGACTCTGAGGGGGATATTTTTTTTTGGTAAAGGGGTTAACCCCGGTAAATATATAACCAAAAAATCGTTAAGTACAAATGGAATGTGGCTGAAGTACCACATTAACCTCAAGCAAAAGCTTGATGAACAAGAGTTTATGACAGGCCATAAACATCACAAACCTAGCTATATTACAAAGCACCTAACTAGGTATAAAAACAAGAAAAATCTTGAATCAAGCGAACGTCCCGCATCCATCCATAAGCACGAAGGGAGCAAGGCGACCCAGGCAGTTTGCCTCCTTAAAAACCCTTTCCAAGAAAAACCCATAGGGAAAAACCTTGGAGTAGGGAAAAAGAGTACAACCCTTACCTGGCACTCCCTTCGTGAAAATAACAAGCACTTGGAATCTTCCATTTATCCAGCAGTAGACGAGACCGAGTGGTTAACTTCTTGAACTTGAAGGTAACCAGCTTCAACCGAAGGGTAGAGACAATAACTTGGACCACCTCATCAACAGTATTCTTTTCCTTGAAAGCTTATTGAATGATGATCCATCACTCAATTCCTATCTCAACACCGGGCTTAGTGATTCAAACACTGATGAAAATTCTTTATCTTATGGAGACATCAGTGATGTTGATGAAATTCCTTCTGAGCCCATCATTGATCACCTTATCATGACTCCTCCGGAGTATGATGGCAAGAAACATCATGATCGGGGGGAAAGATTCTCAATCATGAGAATTTGTATTTCTATGACAAATTATCCCACCCACCCTCCCGGGATGTTTTCTAACCATAAGAGCTTAACCGATAAAATCCAAATTCAGGAATCTAAACCTGATCTTGAGGATGAGCATCCTTTCATGATTATTCTCATGACATTCTCGGTGCCCTCCTCCCTTCTTCACGCCTTCGGGAATGAAGATACCATCTTTGACCCCGGCATTTCCATTTACCATTATCTTGAGACAGGTATTTTTCTCATCGGTGTGGAACTTTCACGTGCTTCAAATGTCTGTCCAAACATCTTGAATGAAAGTCCGATTGAGATTGTTTCTTCCACCTCATGCTTCCCCAAGGACAAATGAATTCGGGGTCGAGTCAAGCTAGCGACTTGGTAAACAAAAACAGTAGCATAGTCAAGCTAGCGACTCAGTAAACAAAAACAGTAGCATACTTATTGGGTTTTCACCCTAAGTGTGGGGGAGTTACCCATGCTGTGGTTACCAAAAAAGTGAAAAAACTGGTGTTTCCACATTTAGCTTATAATGTTGCCCTTTTACGTTCAAATAGTCGGCATAATTGCCGGGACTTTGAATATTGAGGACAATATTCATTATAAGTGTGTGGGGGGGGGGGGTATTCTAGCGAATTTTATCACATTTCACTATCTAATACCCCCGTTTTGGTCAAAATTTCAAAAATTTTAAAAAATTTTCACTGGTGTTTCAAAATTTTTGTGGTTATCAGTCCGCCTTGTCTAAACGACAAAAGGATTGGCTAATCCAGGAGCAAACGGCTCTTGGTAAAGATATATCAAATCCGTTGATGGCTTGAAATTTGCCCAAAATTGTATGGTATATCAACTCGCCATATACAAAAATGTGAATGAGTTGGCTAGCCCGCAAGATTATGGCTTCTGGTAAAGGTAGTGGAAAAACCATAATTGGTAATCAGCTCACCAAGATGTTGACTTTGTCCATCAAGAGTTGGCTAGTCCAGAAGCAAACGACTTTTGGTAAAGACAAATCAAATCCGTTGACAGCTGGTGGTTTGCTCAAAATCACATGGTTATCAGGTGGACCATAGTTCTTACTTGAATCGATACATCTGGCTACTCCAGAAGTAATGGCTTTTGGTAAAGAGATTAAAATCCATTAAATTTTCAAAACAGTTTATTGCTAGGGACTAGCAATAGTTTAGTGTGGGGGATTGATGAGTGCTCAAACACTCATCATTTTTTGTCAAATCTGAACTGCAAAACATACAAAAACACTCAGAAATGCTTCAAAATACTGAAAATATTTCAAAGTTGTGTTTTATATGTTTTTGATGCAAAATGAGTAAAAACAGATTAAAAACATACAAAGTTGGCAAAATTGGCAGTTTCAATCCCCCAACTTTTATAAAATGTCAAAACTAGTCCCTGGTCATTCAAAATATGGAAAATTATCACCAAAGGTCCTTTTAAAATCATAAGTTGTCATATTTAGCCCTTTGGTGAAAAATCTCAAAAGTTTTGGAAAATTACAGTTTAGTCCCTGGAGTTTCAGAAATTGACAGAATTGGTCCATGGTGGGACATTTTTGGATAAAAAGTCATTTTTGGACTTTGGGAAATCAAAAGTTATCAAAACTAGTCCCTGGATATTCAAAATATGGAAAATTATCACCAAAGGTCCTTTTGAAATCATAAATTGTCATATTTAGTCCTTTGGTGAAAAATTGGAAAAGTTTTGAGAAATTATAGTTTTTGTCCCTCTAGTTTCAAATTGGCAATTTTAGTCCCTGGGATTTCTAAAATTTGGGAAAATTGCAACTTTGGTCCTTGTGTTATTCACATGTGGAAATTTTGGTCCTTATAATAAATTTTGGAAAGTTACATTTTCAGATTTACACTATTGGTCCTTGTGAAATATCAAAAAGCAATTGGACCCTTTTGTTAATACCTAAACCAAAAACCAGTCCACACCAATCTCTGATCCACCAAATACCTAAAGCCCACCAAAAAAGCCCACTCCCATTTTAAATAAAACACCAGGGTCAAACAGTCAATGGTCAAGTGGTCAAAACCGACCACTGTTCATCCCCTTCCCCACAACCCCCAAAACATGCTTCTGTGTTCCCTCCTCCTCCCATCCTTTCACCAACTCCACCAACCCTTCATTAATACCCAAACCAACCTTCCCCCTCCTCATTAATACTCCCACCTACACTCACCAAACCCACTAAAACTACTTGTGCTCCATTTCCCGCCAAAACCTAATTTGAACGGCTCAGATACATAAAAGCCCATCCAAGGGTCAGAAATGAGTGGGAAAGTCAGAGGAAGTCTCCAAGTCTATAAAAGTGAAGAAAGAAGAGAGAGGAGAGGTGTTAGCTAGTAGAATTAGTTTAGCTCTAGTTTAGTTTAAACGTAGGTAATGTAATTTACTCTTTCAAGTTGTAATTTTCAGTTTAAGAATCTTGTAATCAACCTTTCAGTACATTTTTAATTTCCATTAATCTCATATTTCAGTTCTTGTGGTAATTCAGTTTTTACATTTTCTTGTGAATTTGACAAATTCACTTCAAAATTATTAAAAGTTTGTTTTAAAGTTTTATTAAGTTAATTGCAGCTCAGTTACAAGTTTATATAAGGTTATAAAGCTCTTAATCCTGTGTATCCATTAAATGTCAAAATTCGTTCAAAAATCAATGAAAATAAAAAATAAGAGAATGAGCAGTGGAGAAGGAATTGGAGTATGGTTTAGAAGTCTCAGGGAGACAGTAGGGTAAGTGGGAGTGATTCACCTTTTGCTTTGAGCACAAAGACTCAGTGTAAGTTACTTTTTAGTTTCAAGTACCATTTCCCAATTGTATACTTATTAGCTGTGGTTGCCCCTTGTTGTTGTTTAAATCTACTTATTTGTGCTTGCGTTAGGTTAGTGTAAGCTTAAATTCAGTTTCATGTTGGGAGAGTCCCATTTAACTCACAAATCTTTCAAACAGTCAAAATAAAGGGGTGTTTGGGGCAAGAGTGTTTATTGATCCTGCAGGGCATTTTAGTTGTTGTATCTAGTTGTTACATGTTATATTATGGCTAAATGTTACATAGTAGTCATAAAAGCAGTGTGCTAATTGAAAAAAGTCAAAATCTCATTGTCCATTTTATTACAATTCACTGTTGGAATCTTTAAACCCCAAGATCACTCAAATCAGTTCCCAAGTTGTTAGCATAGCTTGTTTTAGCTTCAAATTAGCATATCATATTACTTTCAGTCATTAGCAATCAATTAAAATCCACAAAAGTCAAAGTTCAAGTTTATTTCAAAAAGTCAAAAAGTCCATTTGTGCAGAAATGCAAAATTTCTAGGATTTATTGTGATTTTTATGGTTTGTTTTAGAAGTTGAAATGTCTTGTGGTTAAAATAGGCCAGCTCAGCTTTAGGAATCTGTCCCCAGCTTATTTTTTTAGAATTTATTTGGTAGCTTATTTGTGGCTTAAAGCAAGTTGCAGGGCAAGTATGTGCCCTGCACCACAGACCATGATCTTTTTCCATTAGCCCTAGATTGTTCCATAGTGGGTCCCACCTCTTGCTTATTGGCTTATTTGAAAGCCAATAAGTCCTGCTTTGAGTCTCATAGCTTATTTTGAGTTTTTAAGTTTATTAGCTAGGGCTGCTGGCCCCATTTCTTTTGTCCCACACCCACACATGCTGATGCACTCAGCTTTTGAGCTTGTCTTCCAAACCCTCCCCTGCCTTGACTAGTGGGACCCAGGGCTTGCTTATTAGCTCTTTGGAAAGCCCCTAAGCTCAGCTTGTTGTATTAGCTTTTGAATTGGTCCCCCAAGTACCCAGTGGGCCCCACAAGCCTGTAAAGGTTACCCAGTAGACTGTGTGGAATTGGATTATTGGCCAAGTGCTTATTCCCTTGTAACTGCTTATCACTTGTGCTTTTGTGGTTTCTTTTGCTTATTTCCAAGTTCTTCCCTCCTAAAGTAGCTTATTTATACCTGTGGGTCCATTGTTAGCTTGTTTGAAGCTTATAGCTTGGCAGTTTAACCAAAGTCAACTGTCCAAGCAATAAGCACTTGTAGTGCTTATTTACTGGGCCCCACTCAAAGTAATTTCACAAAAGTTGTTTGATTTTATTGTTAAACTAGTTTAGAAAAAGAAAAATCCAGAAAATCAAATATTACTTATAAGTGATAGTTTCTATTTAATTTTATTTATCTTTTTAATTTTCCTTTTTGGATTTTTGTTAAGAATTTAGCATTTTTATATTTTTCTTAAATTTCTTTTAGGTTAAAGTATTTTTAGTAATTTTATCAGATTTTTATATTATCATTTGGTATTTATTAGATTTAATATTAGTTTTATTAGTAATTAATTAATATTTAAGTTTTAAATAGCAAAATAAGTTTTTATAAAGTAAACCCTAGTTTTTATATTTTTCCTAGCTTTTATAAGTTGTAAAATAATTTTAGGAATTCTCTTATAATTTTTACTATTTATTTTCTATTTTTCTTAATTTAAAATAGTTTAAATTAATTAATAATTAGTTTTTAATTAATAGTAATTATTAAAAAAGTAGGAAAAATATATTTTCAGTTTGAAAATTATTTTTATAATATTTTAGATTTTTCAAAATTTATTTTTCATATTTTTAGTGAAATTTCATAATTAGTTATAATTTAGGTTAATTTAAATAATTAATTAGTAATTAGAAAATAGTAATTAATTAATAATAATTAATTAAATAGTGTAAAAATTAATTTTAATTTTCTAAAAATTTTCTTTTATTATTAGGATTGTAAAAAAGTTAATTTTCATAGCCGTAGGATTTTTATTTAACAAAACTCGCGTTTTATTTTGTACGTTCACGTAACTTTAAACTGAACTTACACGTTTTTAGATTTCAATCGTTTCTAAGTATCTAGTCTTCACGTAATCACTCACATAGCTTATTTAAGTTATTTCTTTGTACAAATCAGTAGTGTAATCAATCTCAAACCCTTTTCCCTCCAGATTCACCCGATCACAGACCCGTTTGATAACAATTCACACCTCGTCGGGACATAACGACCCGGGGAAACACTATATTCCGCGGAGCATTGAACCTAAGGAGTTTGACTTAGTTGACCACATTTGTGGTTGACTTTAGTTAACTGCTTTTGCCTCCATCAAGTATGCCAACCTACAATTGCTCGTACATAGAACCAATAGGTCCCACCATACCTTTTGTAAAGGGGATTGAAGATTACCCGTTGCCCGAAGAGTTGAAGATGCCTTCACACGTGGGCACCTATGATGGAAAAGGGATCCGGATAACTTTTTACATCTGTTTGAAGGGGCAATTCGAATGCATAAATGGGTCATGCCCGTGGCTTGTCACATGTTCACATATACTCTTCGGGACGCCGCTCGCATATGGTAGAATGGGCAAAAGCCAGGCAGAATTATAGATCTAAATGATATCAAATCTAAGTTTTGGTCACACTTTAGTCAACAAAAGAAGTTTTTGGGTAAAGGGGAGTAATCCTGCACCCTGGTAAAATATATTAACCAAAAAACATTGAAGTACAAAAGACGAGGGTGAGTTCCCTCGCCTCAGTCCCTTAGGACACTTACCTAACTACTATATAAGAATGACAGGCCATTCTTATAACTACCTATATAAGGACGACAGGCCATCCTTATAACAAACATACATACTTACACCAATGACAACAAAAACCTAAAATAAAACATTTATAAAGCTAGTACTACAAGAGTAGAATTACTTGAGCCTCAAAGTCATCATGGACATCCAAATCATCTTCATGGTTATACAGACAGACCTAAACTCGGCTGTAAACAAGTAGATGAACTTACATGAAGGGAGCAAATCAAGAAACTAGGGAACATGCAAACACCCAACCCACCAGCTCAAAGACAATCCTCAAGTCCAAACCACCAAGTCTGAACATGCACAGAATACATCATTATGAACCAAACTTGTGAATCCAAAGGACTCGTACATACAATAGGGTTTTCAACCTTAACTTTCAATAACGATCGTTAGAGTTTTTGAATAAGAACTTACGATCAGCAGCAGCACCGAATGCAACTAACACATGAAGGGATACACAATAAATATCAACAGCTCCCCTACAAAATGCCATACGATCAATGGGCGCAACTCAAAACAAAACCACTATGGCTTGATTCAAACATCATCATCTGCCAAATGCAAACGAGGTCATATAGAACACTAAAACGAATAGAATCCACCATAAACTAGCAATAGGGTTTTAAAAACCCTAACATAACATCGATCCCAGTCCACATGAACATAACCATGATAAGATATAGAACCAGGGAACAATCAAATAATAGGGGTCCCGAAGCCCTAACAACCATCAACAGAACCAACATCTCTCTAAAAAACCCACAAATCACAAGTATGAATTTTATAAAGAACTAGCCGTCAAAAAACCCTAGAAGGGTTAACGATCAGAATCAGCAAATCACATCCCAACGAATTCAAATTAAATGAAACCCTAAACCATAGGGCATCATTCAAACGATTAAGCACGAGAAAACAACCCAAGATCGAATAAAATAAACCTAAATAGGTTTATAATTGTATGCACAGATCCAAGGGGAATAACCAGATCATGCCCAGTAGTAAAATTAAATGAAACCCTAAACCATAGGGCATCATTCAAACGATTACGTACCAGAAAACAACCTAAGATTGAATAAAATAAACCTAAATAGGTTTATAATTGTATGCACAGATCCAAGGGGAATAACCAAATCATACCTAGTAGGAAAATTGTTTTAATATCACATGGACAATTAAAACCGCCAAAGGAATGTACCATAATACGATCTGACATAGCCATCATATTCGAAACCCTAAATCATGATCATCATAATACGTCCAGAATAGATGTGTTAGATAACATATTGAAGAAGTTAGGGTTTTGGCTAGTCAACATAACAAGAGAAATCCGATTAGATATATATGAAACACGTTACCGACCACCCTCCAAAGAATATATATGCCCAAATAGCATATCTTTTAAAGAAATATAGAGAGGATGATTAGGCAGAATTTATAGCCGATAGAGGAGGGTGGCGGCTGGATATCTCCTCAAGGGAGAGAGACTTTTAGGGTTTCCCTGATGCTTTATCAACAAAAACATTTGGCGGTTGATGACATCAAATAAGTACATATCATTTTCATCATTTGTCCTATGTATTTGACTTGTTTTATAATATTATCTATGGGAATTGATACTTAATCATTTACTTTTGTAATTCTCAGTTATAAACAAGCGTTTGGTGAAAGTTAGCAATTTTGGACGTAAAATGGAGTAGAATGGATCAAGTTGGAAAAGTCTACTGAACTAAAGAAGAAACGTCGTATCATTCTAGACAGATACGTCATACTATCATACTTAGATGAATTCGAATACCATTGCCTAACTCTGAAGAATACGTCGCATGTATTTATCTCATGCGCCACATATGAAACTTTGGTCAACGAAGAAGATATGACTTATCTACTCCAGAGACGCCGTATTGCCTTATTGACATACGACGCATCAATCTCAAGATTTCACCAATGATTATCCAAGTTACTGAAGGACATGCGTCGCATATAGATTCAAGTTATGCCACATCTAAAGACGATGTACGAATATTCCAGAATATAATAATCTTGGACCCCAAGCGAAGTTATCTAGATACGCCGCATCAACTAAGTTGATGTGCCGCATCGACCCTCTGATAGAAGACTATAAATACCCCATTAGATAGCTAAATTTCGTGTGCAATCAAACCCTAAGGAGAAGAATACATACAAATAGGCAACACAAGACACCAGCTAAACGAAGATTTCAGAGCAGTAAGAAGGTCCTGCTAGTGTTTTAACTCATTAAGTAGTTTTGTTTTATTGTAATAGAATGCTTTAATCCATCAGGATTGCTGGGCTTGTGATTACCATATTGATCCCCTTTATATTGCTTTCCCATCGATTATAAGTTTATAAGATGTTTATTTGGTTCTTATTGTATGTGCATTGACAACCTCTGTGTCTAGTTATGGAATGCTTGGGCTACCATACCCCTCCCATGATTTCTTCACTAGCATTATAAGTTAGTGTAAGCCCTTAAAAAGGTTAAATAATATAGACATAAGTAATCATTAAGAGTTTACTCGCCTATAACTAAGATACCAACAAAACAGAATAGATTTTAGCACTCGTCATATAAAACTAACAATAAAACAAGTGACAAGCTACTTAATCATTCGCTAGGCCTCTTATCTGTATCTATTATATATTTGTGTACGTGTTCGCCATTCGTGTATTCTTTCTCATTAATTTTATTATTATAATCAACTCCAATCGTGCCAGTCTCTTAGGCTGAAAACCCCCTTGCGTTAGATTAGGTTGTAAAACTAACTTATGAATTAAAATACTGATAGACATTCTAGGTGTTAACGTTCCACTCTTAGTGTTCGACACTCAACTTACCAACTAGCTACGTTTGATCGGGTACACTGATCGTTAGTTTATGTTATAGGTTAAGTCGGCTAAATATAAATGTAAAACTTGATAAGAATAATCTATACCTACAACGATAAATGCATGCATCAAATTTTTGGCGCCGCTGCCAGAGAGTGAATTGTTTTTTTTTTGGTAAAGGGGAGTAATCCTGCACCCTGGTAAAATATATTAACTAAAAACATTGAAGTACAACGGATGAGAGTGAATCCCTCATCTCAGTCCCTTAGGACACTTACATAACCACTATATAAGAATGACAGGCCATTCATATAACTTACATATCCAAATACATCTAACAATGACTAAAAATAAAAAATAAAGCACCAAAATTATAGTCATCGTAGAACTTCAATCAATCTTCCATGCGAACTGAAAACACCAACTTGATAAGACACGTCAAGATCCACATAGAACCTGAACTTACCCAATAAGCCGTGAACAAACGGCTCACCAAACTACGACATGATCGAATACCTCATCTACTTTAAGTTCCCACACAATGAAACTCAAGCATGAATGTAATGCAGTGTATCATGATCAAATCATAGATGAAAACATAGGATTTATGAAACCCTAACTTCCAATACATCAATTCACGAGGACCCCAAGGTAAGCATTATGTCCAAACGTGAAATTGATGTCATATAGGGTGAAACCACCAACCCATAAACAACTACAGCAGTAGCAACGCAATAAGTCCAGTATGGGTTTAAAATAATGTAGGAAAACACCCTAACTTCCAAAACAAGACATGTCGAACAAGACATGTCCACAAATTAACAACTTCTAACCATCATCAATAGCGTGCAAAACACGAACCAAGATGAACAACAGCAGCACTAAGCACCCACATGATCACACAAAGGCTGAAATGAATCATCATTTTCATCACACCCACCTTAACCACCCATGTGATCCATAACAACCACAATCATTACCCACAATCCCTTCATATATCATACCACTAATTGGACAGCAACAGGTCAATGATAAATACGAATAGAGAACCAACAAATAGGGTAAATACGAACCCTAACTCCCAATTACAACAACACACATAAATAGCAGAACATAATCGAAGAGTAACATTGAATAACAAACCCAAAAACGAGGGTTTTATGGTCAAACTGCCAAAGATGTGCAGAAAACGTACCCTCTCTCATAACCCACTTATAATAACATCACAGAAACATCCAGCATACCAGAATGCATGAATAATCAGGTCGACACCACATACAAGAACAGTAATAAACGAAACCCTAACAAAATTAGGGTTTCATAACCTTCAAAGCATAGTCAAAAACGCCTTTTGCAGATAATAATATGAAGAATTATAAGTGCATCAAGGCGGAACCAGTACCCAAATACAAGGTAAATTTCAAGACGGAACAAAAAACCCAATAGGTTTTAAATCGCCTGCAGACCATACGCATAAACTAATACTAGTCGCTATCTTTTCCATAAGAATAGATCTACATAAAATCGATTGCATACCCATAAGGTAGAGAGGCGATTAAAGAAGAATTAGAATCTGTAAAGGATATGAAAATAGCGGCGGCTAAGAACCCCAAGGGACGATTCCTAAAACCCTAAAAAAAATTAGGGTTTTGGAAATCACAATGCAGATTTCTTGAATATAGAACAATATAAATCATTGACCGCCACCCCTTAGATGGAAGCACAACCCAAACCATTCGTCTTGCAACAAAAAAAATGAGGATTATGGCCAGAAAATTAGAAGGGGCGGCGGCCTGAAATCTCCATTGGGAGAGAGGGAATTTTAGGGTTCCCGGAGAGTGAATGGTTTAATATCTAAATATATGTTAGTACTTTAATTAGGTTTTTAACTTATTTAGTTTTAGTTTTTAGTTGCTAACTTTGTTGTGTATTAGTGTAATTGCATTTGTTGTATTTTTCTGCATATTTAGTGTTTGTTTGATTAGTTGTTTTCTATAATTTTTGTATTTTTTATTTTTTGCATTGTTTGCTATCTGCTGTATTTTGCTGATCTAAATGATATAGCGCATCTGTTTCTCAGATACGGCGTATTGCATTTTTTTCATACAACGTACTTATTTAATAATTCGAGTACGTCGCATCTATCCCCTATATATGGCGTATACTGTTTTTAATCAGAAGATTTTCAAAACCCTAGACGGCATACGGCGCACGAGTTTTTCTCATACGGCGTATTACTAATTTATTAAAAATAGTTTAGAATTTATTAAATAATCTGAAGCGGCGTATCGATTTTTGTCGATACGGCGCATTGATATAAAAAAGCTTGTATTTGAAACGTAACGAACATACGGCGTATTAGCTTCTACTTATACGACGCATTCATTTTTAAATCTATAAGTAATTTGATATTTATAAGATATGACGTATTGGTTTATTTTAAATCGAAAACCCTTTGTAAAGAGGGTGTTCGATTGAACTTAAGAACAAAGAAGAGAAAACACAATTTAGGGTTATTGTGTGTGTACAAGAGATAAGAAAACAAATAACCCTTGATGTGTTTATATAGTATGAGATTACTTGGAGCTCAAGGCACAAAGGAGGTGCCCTCCTTTTGGGTTGGCCGATCGGTTCAAGGTCCAAGGGACCTTTCGGAACCTTCTTGACTTCCTATAATTCTCATAGTTAAACTTTCCTTTTATTCGTCTAACAGTCATTAGCCATTCTCCGTTAAATACTAACGTTCGTTACTCCTTTTGTGTTTATTAATAATTACATATAACATTTATAAATAATTATTCATTTACTCTACATACGTAAAGTGTGCAATCCCGTTATCTCGAGTTCGATCCTAACATACAACTATTAATTTATCTTCATAAAACTAACAATTACATAATCTCCTCTTGATCTTTGCTCGTGCAAATGAGTTTTTATTATTCAATTATTTTTTGGGGGTTTTACTTCAGTGAGTAAGCCTTCATGATGTTAAACATGTTATACTTTGTTGACATAAATAATGCCTAAAAACATTATTAACATATTATCAATATCTCTATGTTTTGATTATTACAAAACATAAACCCATTGAACTAAAATTTATGACATAAACAAGTATTTAGTGATTAATATTCTCTTTACATCCAAATCACTTAAGGTATGAATAAACAAAGTGTTTATTGCAATTTATGATCGAAGAAAAATTTTTCTAAATCACTACAACTTTTATAAAATATCATTAACACTTAATATCTTTTATAAAACATTTTTGGATTTAAAAGAATATGTTTAAATCACTATAAATATATGATTTCAAATTTCCAACCAAAAATAGAAAATTTTATCCAGAAAAACCTTCCCCACAAAAGGTAAAAAAAACTCCAACGTTGGCGGCCCCCTTAATCATTAAGGGGACCGGCCACGCTCCAGAACAGTATTTTTGCTCCCTATAAATACTAGTTTATTCCACAGATTTTTCTGACCTTTTGCACTCCTAAACTTTCTATTCTAGATCTCCATTTCTATTCTCTTAATCCTTTGATCATACATTCATAAATCTTTGTTTCAAAGTGATCCAAACATCATCCTCTCAAGTGTAAGAGAAGAATACTTCTATCCTTCAAGACAAGAAGTATTACAACTTGTTGTGATCTCCACATCCAAGTTGTTAGAGCATCATCAGTTGTATCTATCTCTTTGTGTAATTAGTTGTGAATATTTGATAGAAGATAGTTTAGCTAGATATATAGATAGTATGATTGGTTAGTAGTTTGTTGTGAAGGAGAAGAGTTAGGAAGTAGATTGTAGTGAAGAAGATTGGTGTGAAGTAGATAGGTGTGAAGTAGAAAGTAGTAAAGAAGATTGGTGTGAAGTAGATAGGTGTGAAGTAGTAAGTTGTGAAGTAGATTGGTGTGAAGAGGTTGTGTAGAAGTTGTGATTAAGTTGTGACGAAGTTTTGGTGTGTACATTGGTGTGTAAGGTATTCTCCGCCATAAGGGAGCTTGTTGACATAGTGAAGAAAACACTCGAGTTAGGTGCTCGGGGAGTGGAGTAGGGCAAGGAAGGTGTCCTTGTAGCCGAACCACTATAAACTCTTGTCTCGCGGTTTGATCTTTCCATCTTTCATTTATTTCTTTACTTACATTATTATTGCTATATCGTACATATTTATTGTTGTTTATATTGTGCAAGACTTGAGATCACATATTATCGAATCTAATTTTTTGAAAATAAAGAAAACACTCTAACAATATTTTATAATAAATTAAAAAGACGTAAAACTATTCAACCCCCCCTTCTAGTTTTCCACAATTGGTATCAAGAGCCACGTCGAGCAAGATCTTTAAAATATTTTGTATTTTAAAACTTGTAACGATCTATGGAATCTGAAAAATATTTAGAAGGGCAATCTATGCAAATACCACCACTATTTGAAAGTAATGGATTTTTATATTGGAAAAATAGATTCGAAACTTATGTGAAATCAAAAGATCTTGATCTTTGGCATGTTATTACCTTTGGTGATTTTCCTCCCACTCAACAAAATCTGGAAACTATAAACGATGAAATTGTACCTTTTGAAAAACAAAATGATGATTTGAAAATGAAACTAGCTAAAAATAATGAAGCTAAAATGGTAATTTATAATGCGTTACCACGTAAAGAATATGAAAGAATTTTTATGTGTAAAACCACCAAAGAAATTTGGGAATTACTACTTATTACTCACCAAGGTAATAGTCAAGTCAAAGATAATAAAATAGATCTTCTTGTACAACAATATGAACAATTTACAATTCCGAAAGAGGAATCAATTGATAATGCTTTTGCTAAATTTAACACTATTATCACAAGTTTAAAAGCACTTGATGAGACCTTTTCTAGTAAAAATTGTGTTAGGAAATTTCTTAGGGCATTGCATCCAAAATGGCGAGCTAAAGTCACGGCAATTGAAGAATCAAAGAATTTGATGACGTTATCACCTGATGAACTTATTGGCAACTTGAAGGTCCATGAAGAAATTATAAAAAGAGATTTGGAAACGGTCAAAGTCAAGAAAGAACAAACGAAATCCATTGCTCTAAAAGCCAAAAAGGAACCTAGTGATGATGATGACTCAAGTGACGAGAGTGAAGACGAAGAATGTCACAACTCGTAAATTCTGGTCTTTTCCCGAACTTTCACATTTACTATTCATCGATCACTATTCATCATTTTACTATTCATCTTTTTCGGAGTCAGTTTGTGATTCTGAGAAGCGTTCAAAAATTTTACTATTCATAAAACACTATTCACCTCCGGAGAAAATTTGTCATTTATGCGTGAGTTGCGTCATTTCTGTATACGTACGATTATCTACCTAATAAACGTTATCTTATGAGCTATTATTTTGAATAATTGATCCGACAATCCCAACTATGGTCCTAACACATTTTTATACTCATAATAATGATATAAAAATTATATTATTAATTTACCCGGTATTTTGGAAATTTATTTAATTTATATCGTACGCCTAATTTAATTATGACGGTTTTCGTAGAAACTAAACAATAATTATCTAAACACTCAATAATTATACCCAACTTATTTTTACAATTTTTACGACTTTATTATGTCCCGGTTAACTCCGTTAAAATTATTTTTAGTTAACTCGGTACCCGATAACACCTAATGTATACCATAAACTAACTAACACTTACACACTCTTATAATATCTACCAACTAAATCTTGCTTTCCCCATTTTCTTTCCAAGACCCACGCCCCCTCCCCCTCCATACTCTTGCACTTACATATTGAAAATTATACTTGACTTTGGTGACTTCATTTAATGCTACAAGACTTATAGTTCTTGAATTAATTTACATAACATAAACTATCCATTTCATTTCAAGTATACAAGATCAAACTATCTCTTTTCTCTCTATATGGTACACGGCCAAGAACACAACAACATCAAGAATCCATCATTTTTTCAAGATCAAGTAATATTCAAGTTCAATTAGTGATCCTTGTTGGGGTTTTGACATAAAAACTCAAGGTTTCTTAGGTTTTACCCATCCAAGCTCTATAATCTTTCTAAGTAAGTTGTCAAATTCTTTTCCATAATTTCTTCATGTTATTTTTATGGTCATATGATTTCTATTCAAGATCTACATGCATATGTTAGTTATACCACTCATTTATATATATAGACGGTGCTGATGTATAGCATAGCCTCATGGAACATAAGGGGAATGAACCAATCCCCTAAACAAAATGAGGTTCGGCAGATTATTTGTGAAAATAAACTTTCGGTTTGTGCTATTCTTGAGTCTCATGTTGCTAATTCGAGGTTGGAGGTGCTTTGTTCGAAGGTGTTTTGTAATTGGGATTGGACTTCTAATGGGCATTTGTGTACTAAGGGCTCTTGTATTGTGTTGGGTTGGAATCAAGACGTGGTTGATTTAACGGTTATTTCTATGGATGATCAGGTTATTCATGTTTGCATTAGGTTTAAGGCGGATAAAAAGGAGCTTTTTTGTTCCTTTATATACGCTCATAATAGATACACCCACAGGAGACCTCTATGGGATAATCTTAAGATGCATAAGCTGTATATTCGTGCTCATCCTTGGTGTATTCTTGGTGACTTTAATTCAGCCTTGCATTTGGAGGATAAGGTGGCGGGTTCTTCTGTGATTGATATTTCTATGCGAGAGTTTAGGGAATGTATTGATGACGTAGAGTTGGTTGATATTAATCGGTCGGGGCTGCAGTTTACATGGAATCAAAAGCCTAGAGGTTTGGATGGTACGCTTAAGAAGATTGACCGTATTATGGCGAATCTTGGTTTTATGGATTTATTTGTTGGTGCACATGCTATTTTCCAGCCCTATCGTATCTCCGATCACTCCCCGGCTATTCTTACCATCCCGACTTCGGTTACATTTAAGCCTCGTCCGTTTAAGTTTGCTAACATTCTGGTTCAGAATCCGAAGTTTAATGAGAAGGTTAAGGAGGCTTGGGATACGAATGTTAGTGGGTTTTTCATGTATCGAGTTGTTAGTAAGCTGAAGTTATTGAAGAAGCCTCTTCGTGGTCTTTTGTTTAATGAGGGTAATATTCATGAGAATGTCATTAAGCTTCGTCATGAGTTGGATACGGTTCAGCGGGCGCTTGATGTAGACCCGTTTAATATGGATATTAGAGAAGAGGAAGCAGTTTACCTTAATGCATATAATGAAGCCATTCTGTTGGAGGAACGTTTTCTTAAACAAAAGGCTAAAGTGGAATGGCTTAGGGTAGGTGACTCTAATTCGGCCTATTTCCATAAAGTTGTTAAGAGTCGTAAAGCTAGGAGCCGCATTGATTCTGTTTGCAATAATGATGGGGTTCGATTTGAGCAAGATCAGGTCCCTAATGCGTTTGTGAGTCATTTCACTTCTTTTCTTGGGCAAGAGGGTAATAATGTCCCATTTAATGGTGATGAGCTGTTTCATACGTATCTTGATCCTTCTGTTGCTAATCACATGGTTCGAGAAATTACGGCGCAAGAGGTTAAGGAGTGTATTTTTTCTATGGGTGATGATAAATCACCAGGTCCGGATGGGTATTCTGCTGCGTTTTTTAAGGGTTCTTGGGATATTATTGCGGGGGATGTTACGAAGGCGGTTCAAGAATTCTTTGTTAATGGTAAGCTTCTTAAAGAAGTGAATCATACAGCTATCGCTCTTCTTCCTAAGGTGTCCTCTCCTTCTCGTATTAATGATTTTAGACCAATTTCTTGCTGTAACGTTTTGTATAAATGTATTAGCAAGATCATTGCTAATCGCATTAAAGAGAGTTTAACGTCCCTTGTGAGTCAGAATCAATCGGCGTTTGTTCCGGGTAGGAGGATCTCGGACAATATCTTGTTAACGCAAGAGTTAATGCATAATTATCATCTTAACCGGGGACCAGCTCGTTGCGCATTTAAAGTGGATATTCAGAAAGCTTATGATACGGTTGATTGGGCTTTCCTTAGGAGTATTCTGATTGGGTTTGGAATTCACCAGCGTATGGTTGCATGGATTATGGAGTGTGTGTCATCGACTTCTTTCTCGATCTGTGTTAATGGTGTTATGCATGGTTATTTCAAGGGTAAGCGAGGGCTTAGGCAGGGTGACCCCTTGTCTCCATATCTCTTTACTCTTGTTATGGAGGTTCTTACGCTTATGTTGCATCGTCGGGTTCGTGTTTCTGATTCATTTACATTTCATCACAAGTGCTCTAAGTTGAATATTATTAATTTGTGTTTTGCGGATGATCTATTTCTTTTTGCCCATGGTGATGTCAATTCTGCTCAAGTTATTATGGATGCGTTGGATGAGTTTAAGTTGGCTTCGGGTCTTATACCAAGCTTGCCTAAAAGTACAGCCTATTTCTGTAATGTTCGTAATCATGTCAAGGTTGCTATTCTTCAGGTTCTTCCTTTTGAAGAAGGAGTTCTCCCGGTTAAATATCTTGGCGTGCCTCTTGTTACAACGAGGCTGATTTTTCGAGATTGTAAGGAGTTGGTGGAAAGATTGTCTAATCGTATTAAGGATTGGAGGAATAAATCGCTTTCATTTGCTGGTCAGTTGCAACTTATTCAATCCGTGCTCTCTTCTATGCATATTTATTGGGCATCGGTGTTTATTCTTCCTTCTCGTATTATCTATGATCTTGAACAGCTTATGAGAGGTTTTCTTTGGAGTCATGATGGGAATAGTAGAGGTAGATCTAAAGTTGCGTGGGATGTTGTTTGTCTTCCTAAACACGAAGGGGGGCTTGGTATTAGATCGCTTGGTTCTTTTAATAATGCTTTGATTTCTTCTCATATTTGGAGCATTGTTTCGGGTAAGGAATCTCTTTGGGTTAAATGGATACATTTGTATAAGCTTAAGGAGCGCAACTTTTGGGATGTCCCATGTCGTGGTAATATGACTTGGAGTTGGAGGAAGATTTTGCAGCTTCGGCCTCTTGTTCGAAGATTCATATGGTATAAATTAGGTAACGGATTAAAGGCTTCAGCATGGTTCGATTCGTGGTGCGACTTGAGCCCCTTGTCTCTTATTGTTTCCTCTCGGGATATTCATCGAGCTGGCTTTTTTCCTGTTTCTAAGGTTAGTGATATTATTCATGGGCATGGTTGGGCGTGGCCCAATCAATGGTCTGTTCGTTATCCATCTCTTAATTCGATTACGGTTCCTCAATTGCTGAATAATGTGGATGATCGTTTAGTTTGGCGTAATAGTGATGGCAGTTTTAAGCAATTTTCGGTCTCTCTTGCTTGGAATTGTATTAGACCTCGGGGCTCTATTGTTGATTGGTCTCATGTGGTCTGGTTTTCCCACCGAATTCCAAGACATGCATTCCATACTTGGTTGGTGATTAAAAGAAGGCTTAAGACTCAAGATATGTTGACGCTTTTGGATGATAATAATAATCTTGTTTCTTTACTATGCCCGTTGTGTGAGTTGCAACCTGATTCTCATGAGCACCTATTTTTTGAGTGTTTATTCTCTTCTCAAGTTTGGAACTCTCTTAAGGTGTTTGCTGATCTTGGTGTTATGCCCTCGTCTTTGGATGCTATTATAACGTTTCTTACTATTAAGGCGAGATCTAGATCAGTTAGAAGTGTGGTTTCTAAGCTTTTGTTTGCTGCTACATCGTACGTTATTTGGCAAGAACGCAACAATAGGATTTTCAAGCAACAAAAGAGAACGGAAGCTCAAGTGGTTGATGTTATTCAGTCCACCATTCGAATGAAGCTTTTAACTTGTAGATTCAAAAGGACGGTGAAAGTGACTGATCTTGTGCGTGTGTGGAAGTTACCCTCATCTCTTATTCATACATGATGTCGCTTCCATTTTTGGTTATCAATTCACCTAGGGTGATGTGTTCTCCTAAAGAATTGGCTAGTCCTGAGCAAACGGCTACAGGTAAAGACAACTCAAATCCGTATATAGTTTCGGGTTTGCTAATAAATCAGATGGTTATCAAGAGTACCATAGCTTTTGAGCTTAATCTCTTGGCTAGTCCTGAGCAAACGGCTACAGGTAAAGACAGCTCAAATTCGTTTATAGTTTCTGGTTTGCTAATAAATCAGATGGTTATCAAAAGTACCATAGTTTTTGAACTTAATCTCTTGGCTAGTCCTGAGCAAACGGCTACAGGTAAAGACAACTCAAATCCGTTAATAGTTGCTGATTTGCTAATAAATCAGATGGTTATCAGGTGTACCATAGTTTTCGGACTTAAACATTTGGCTACTCCAGTAGTGATTGCTATTGGTAAAGAGACATCAAATCCTTTAGTTTCGATGATTCACCTCTCTCAGGAGTTAATTCTCCTGAAAGTGATGAGATTAGTATGTAACGAATATGTTTTGATGTTCTATTGGTCTTTTGTTGCTGCTAAGTTATGGTGCGATGCAAGATGGTTCTATTATCGGATTTTCGATTCTTAGTTTTCTGCTATTGCTGGATGGAAGCTGGACGTTCATGGGATTCAAGTTTCTTCTTGGTTTTATTCCTAGTTACTTTGTATAGCTAGGTTTGTTGTGCTTTTGGTCTGTCATTAGCACAAGCATTTAGTTTGTAGTGGTTGTTCAAGCGTAGCTTGAGGTTAATGTGGCATGTCAGCCACATTCCATTGTACTTAAAACGTTTTGTTGTATTTATATATTTTGCCAGGGTGAAACCCTTTTACCCAAATATATATATATATATATATATATATATATATATATATATATATATATATATATATATATATATATATATATATATATATATATAACTTTGAAACACTAGAAATGGATTATAGTTAGATCCTTGTTAGATCCACTTGATTTATGATGTTTAGGAACCCATGACACCCTAAGAAGGTTTATGGTAAGATTAGACTAGATTTGTGGTGATTGAAAGTGGTTTGGTTGAAGTTGGAACTAGATTGGAACACTAGAAATGGTTTTTGAAACAATATATTTACCTACTGTTGCTATTTTTAAAACGTGGGAAAATCAGTAGATGATGGGTAATTTTTGACCAAAGATTTAGAAAATGTTTTCAAAAACGAAGCCGTGGGCGAAAGAACGGACTAAAACGAGTTTATAACGAAGGAGATATGATTTTTGTAAATTTAACGACGAAAACTATTTTCTGAAAAACTGCATGCTGTTTGACATTTTTCGACGGACAAATAGAGACGTTAGACGTAACCTAGTGGGGCCGAGCTATCAAAAATATATTAGTATATACTAAAACGAATCCGTGGATATAAAGAACGAGGAAAATGAACTTAAAACGACCAAGTTATACACGTTTTAAAATCGTCACAACTATATATATATATTTAGTCACTACTAGAAAATAATATGACTACGTACTAAATAATATATTTTCTAGATTTCTTATTCAAGGAGTTTATTTTTAATTAACGAAATACGTACGACTCAAGGTTTATTACGCGACTACTAGACACTATTATAAGGTTTTCAAGACGAGGAATATAACACTAACATTTTTATACGATATACTACGACAAGTTATATACTTCTAAATTTGGACTTATTTTCCTAAGTATGGAAACTATTTTACTTTGACAATAACTAGTATTTCCAAGTTACGAGTGGTATAGGTATCATGTGCATGCATATTCTCTTCATCATTTCATGATCTAAGTAGATCACTATCATTCATTAGGTTGCGGTTAGAGATCGAACCTCATTTCTGTGTATCTACTTTTGTCATCGTAGCTATTCGCACCAGGTGAGTCATAGCCCCACTTTTACTATTTATACTTGTTTTAACTCTTTGGGGGAGATACATGCTCAACTACTTGCTTACTTGTATAAATACTCAAAACATACTTTCTTGATACTCAAAACATTTATACTTGATTGTCTTATACTTGATTGGCACTATACTTGATTGCGTTATACATACTTGTTACACTATACTTGCTTAACTTAAATACCAGATTCGTATTTACGTGCATACATAATACTCTATACTGTCGGAGAGGTATTGGTAGTACTCATGGGAAGATGCCCCCTACCCTTGTGTCTATACTTGACCTTGGATGTCGTAGTACTATTTGGGAAGAGGCCCCCGCCCTTGTGTCTATTTTTGACCTTGGGCGAATATAATCCGGTGCATTGTGTAAACTATCTATTAGCAGTGGGTTGTGAGCACACAGGTTACAAGTCTCTTATGGCGGGACTTGCAACTGAGTGGATTTACGATGCCTTTGCTGTGTGATCATTTTTCTATAGACTTTATTTGTTAAACAAACTCTATGAACTCACCAACCTCGTATTGACACTTTAGCATGTATTTTCAGGTTTTAACCAATGGCACGCTACTGGAGGTTTTGGCAGGGTATGGCATGGTCATAGAAGACTCTGATTATTTATATGGGGACCGTTTTAAACTACTTTTAAGGGCCTACTTCCGCACTACTTTTAACAATGTAAATACAACATTTTTGACTTAACTATTTTATTCTGAATGATTGAAGTTAAAACCATTTTTGAACTTGTGTTGTAATACCAATTGAGTTACACCCCAGCTACACGTATGCTTCCGCTGGACCCGATCTTGGGGGTGTGACAGATTGGTATCAGAGCTTTGGCTATAGCGAACTAAGTGTTTTTAAAACCTAGACTATAGCTACTTTTACGAAAAACTTAACCCTATGACCGCCACGTGCCTGCCTGCCAAGCTGAAGCCTCATTGAGGTTTGTTTCTGACTTAGGTGATGAGATTTGTGTCTCATTATCTGGTATATTATATTCACCTATTCTAGTTGATTACTATAATTGTCTTTCATATAAGCATGTTCACGTATCATATATGTCACCACGTTATGTTTTTCCTTGCATAGTTTCATCATTTGACCTCGAGTTTGGTCACCTGCCTTAGTCTTTCTGAACGTCTTGGTATTTGTGAAGGACATAGTATTAGTATAACTGAGCTGAGTATTTCAAAATTCATGGAACCTCGGTGGAATATAGACTAGTCACCTATATTCAACCCGGGATAGTGGGACATAGGCTGACTACCTATATCCGACTCAGAAATGAATTTTGCAACACTGAGAATGGTTATAATAAAATTCTGTCTGGATTGAATCCTCAACTCAATTTCCAAATGCTTCATTTATGTATGTGTATACCCTCGTTGTCAGAACGCTTATACTTTTCATCAACTCGTGAACCGCCGCCTGGAAGCACGTCAACTGGTCATTTCATCTCATGAATCTTCACCTTTATAACACTTCAGAGACCAACGTTAGCTGAACTTCGGGACGAAGTTCCCTTAAGGGGTAGAGACTGTCACAACTCGTAAATTCTGGTCTTTTCCCGAACTTTCACATTTACTATTCATCATTTACTATTCATCGATCACTATTCATCATTTTACTATTCATCTTTTTCGGAGTTAGTTTGTGATTCTGAGAAGCGTTCAAAAATTTTACTATTCATAAAATACTATTCACCTCCGGAGAAAATTTGTCATTTATGCGTGAGTTGCGTCATTTCTGTATACGTACGATTATCTACCTAATAAACGTTATCTTATGAGCTATTATTTTGAATAATTGATCCGACAATCCCAACTATGGTCCTAACACATTTTTATACTCATAATAATGATATAAAAATTATATTATTAATTTACCCGGTATTTTGGAAATTTATTTAATTTATATCGTACGCCTAATTTAATTACGACGGTTTTCGTAGAAACTAAACAATAATTATCTAAACACTCAATAATTATACCCAACTTATTTTTACAATTTTTACGACTTTATTATGTCCCGGTTAACTCCGTTAAAATTATTTTTAGTTAACTCGGTACCCGATAACACCTAATGTATACCATAAACTAACTAACACTTACACACTCTTATAATATCTACCAACTAAATCTTGCTTTCCCCATTTTCTTTCCAAGACCCACGCCCCCTCCCCCTCCATACTCTTGCACTTACACATTGAAAATTATACTTGACTTTGGTGACTTCATTTAATGCTACAAGACTTATAGCTCTTGAATTAATTTACATAACATAAACTATCCATTTCATTTCAAGTATACAAGATCAAACTATCTCTTTTCTCTCTATATGGTACACGGCCAAGAACACAACAACATCAAGAATCCATCATTTTTTCAAGATCAAGTAATATTCAAGTTCAATTAGTGATCCTTGTTGGGGTTTTGACATAAAAACTCAAGGTTTCTTAGGTTTTACCCATCCAAGCTCTATAATCTTTCTAAGTAAGTTGTCAAATTCTTTTCCATAATTTCTTCATGTTATTTTTATGGTCATATGATTTCTATTCAAGATCTACATGCATATGTTAGTTATACCACTCATTTATATATATATATATATATATATATATATATATATATATATATATATATATATATATATATATATATATATATATATATATATATATATATAACTTTGAAACACTAGAAATGGATTATAGTTAGATCCTTGTTAGATCCACTTGATTTATGATGTTTAGGAACCCATGACACCCTAAGAAGGTGTATGGTAAGATTAGACTAGATTTGTGGTGATTGAAAGTGGTTTGGTTGAAGTTGGACTAGATTGGAACACTAGAAATGGTTTTTGAAACAATATATTTACCTACTGTTGCTACTTTTAAAACGTGGGAAAATCAGTAGATGATGGGTAATTTTTGACTAAAGATTTAGAAAATGTTTTCAAAAACGAAGCCGTGGGCGAAAGAACGGACTAAAACGAGTTTATAACGAAGGAGATATGATTTTTGTAAATTTAACGACGAAAACTATTTTCTGAAAAACTGCATGCTGTTTGACATTTTTCGACGGACAAATAGAGACGTTAGACATAACCTAGTGGGGCCGAGCTATCAAAAATATATTAGTATATACTAAAACGAATCCGTGGATATAAAGAACGAGGAAAATGAACTTAAAACGACCAAGTTATACACGTTTTAAAATCGTCACAACTATATATATATATTTAGTCACTACTAGAAAATAATATGACTACGTACTAAATAATATATTTTCTAGATTTCTTATTCAAGGAGTTTATTTGTAATTAACGAAATACGTACGACTCAAGGTTTATTACGCGACTACTAGACACTATTATAAGGTTTTCAAGACGAGGAATATAACACTAACATTTTTATACGATATACTACGACAAGTTATATACTTCTAAATTTGGACTTATTTTCCTAAGTATGGAAACTATTTTACTTTGACAATAACTAGTATTTCCAAGTTACGAGTGGTATAGGTATCATGTGCATGCATATTCTCTTCATCATTTCATGATCTAAGTAGATCACTATCATTCATTAGGTTGCGGTTAGAGATCGAACCTCATTTCTGTGTATCTACTTTTGTCATCGTAGCTATTCGCACCAGGTGAGTCATAGCCCCACTTTTACTATTTATACTTGTTTTAACTCTTTGGGGGAGATACATGCTCAACTACTTGCTTACTTGTATAAATACTCAAAACATACTTTCTTGATACTCAAAACATTTATACTTGATTGTCTTATACTTGATTGGCATTATACTTGATTGCGTTATACATACTTGTTACACTATACTTGCTTAACTTAAATACCAGATTCGTATTTACGTGCATACATAATACTCTATACTGTCGGAGAGGTATTGGTATTACTCATGGGAAGATGCCCCCTACCCTTGTGTCTATACTTGACCTTGGATGTCGTAGTACTATTTGGGAAGAGGCCCCCGCCCTTGTGTCTATTCTTGACCTTGGGCGAATATAATCCGGTGCATTGTGTAAACTATCTATTAGCAGTGGGTTGTGAACACACAGGTTACAAGTCTCTTATGGCGGGACTTGCAACTGAGTGGATTTACGATGCCTTTGCTGTGTGATCATTTTTCTATAGACTTTATTTGTTAAACAAACTCTATGAACTCACCAACCTCGTGTTGACACTTTAGCATGCATTTTCAGGTTTTAACCAATGGCACGCTACTGGAGGTTTTGGCAGGGTATGGCATGGTCATAGAAGACTCTGATTATTTATATGGGGACCGTTTTAAACTACTTTTAAGGGCCTACTTCCACACTACTTTTAACAATGAAAATACAACATTTTTGACTTAACTATTTTATTCTAAATGATTGAAGTTAAAACCATTTTTGAACTTGTGTTGTAATACCAATTGAGTTACACCCCAGCTACACGTATGCTTCCGCTGGACCCGATCTTGGGGGTGTGACAAAGAATATGCAATGGCCGTAAGAGAATTCAAGAAATTCTTCAAAAGACGAGGAAGATTCACTAGATCACCACGAGACGAAAGAAAACCATTCCAAAGAAATATAAGTGATAACTACGGGAAAAGAAAGTGCTTTAGATGTGGAAGTCCAAATCATCTCATTGGTGATGGTTTAAAGCCGTCGGGGTATGAAAATCAAGGCGCCTTTGTTAGTGGAACATGGAGTGATAGTGACAAAGAAGAAGTGGAAAAACTAAGAAATGAAAAGTGTTTTGTGACAAAAGCAACCGACGAAATATGTTTAGGAATTGACTTGGAGCCTGACGAATGGATCAAGGATAGCGGATGTTCGAGGCACATGACGGGGAACCACAAGCTATTTTCTACGTATAAGGCATACAATGGAGGTAACGTTATTTTTGGTAGTGACTTGCGTGGAAAAATCATTGGCAAAGGTACGATTTCTCAAGACTCACTTACTATTGAAAATGTTGAGCATGTAGATAATTTAACATATAACTTGCTTAGTATAGGAAAAATATGCGATAATAAATGTAGAGTTACCTTTACCGAAGAGGATAGCGAAATAGTTAAGAATGGAAAGATTATAGGTAGAGGAATTATGAAAGGAGGCATATATGTTATGAAACTAGGAAACAAACTTGAAGATAGGATATGCCTAACGACCCTAGACGAAAACTCCACATTGTGGCATAGGAGATTAGGACATGCAAACATGCAACAAATGCAATCTTTGGCCTCTAAAGAACTAGTTAGAAACTTGCCTATCCTAAAATATGACAAGCATTTTTGTGATGCATGTAAAATTGGAAAACAAATTCATGCTAGTCACAAAGCTAAAAATATAGTATCCACTACTAGGTGCCTAGAATTATTACATATGGATCTTTTTGGTCCATCTGCTGTACGGAGCTATGGAGGAAACAAATATACCTTAGTAATAGTAGATGACTATTCACGATACACGTGGACTAGTTTTTAAGTGACCAAACCCAAGCCTTTGAAAAATTCGAAATATTTAGTAAAATGATTCAAAATAAATTAGGATACACAATAGTAGCCATTAGGACGGACCATGGTAGGGAATTTGACAACGAGGTACTATTCGGAAAATATTGTGATTCAAATGGAATATCTCACAATGTCTCCGCTCCTCGTACTCCTCAATCAAATGGCGCAGTAGAAAGAAAAAATAGGTCACTACAAGAAATGAGTAGAACAATATTAAATGAACAATCCATCCCACAAAAATTTTGATGTCACGCTGTAGATACATCAACATATATTATTAATAGGGTATCAATTAGGAGAATTCTAGGAGAAACTCCTTATGAGTTACTAAGAGGTAGAAAAAAAAAAAAAAAAAAAAAAAAAAAAAAAAAAAAAAAAAAAAAAAAAAACCCTAAATAAGTTCTCTCGTTTTTGGCGACTCTTGGCGAAAAACGAATCCCTCACAAAACGATTATCCGGCTTCGATTCTTAATCTTTAATTATTTGATTCTCCTCTTTTGGGTGTTATTGATTATTGTATTAATTATCGTGGGTCGGTGTACCTTTTGATTCGTTTTTTGCCAAGAGTTGCTAGCGATTCTCACCTCCCTATTCTATTTGATTCTTAATTTATTATTTGCTTTTAGATCATGGGTCGGTGTCCTTAATTCCTTATATCTTTGAATCGCTGCATGTGATTATTTGCATTCCGATCCTGCTCTTTTGAATTTAATATTAATCTTGGGTCGGTTGTAAGTTTTGTTGTCGTTTTCTGCATGGTTATGTTATTCTCTATTTGCTACCGTATAATCCCTTTATATATTCATTGAATTCCTGATCGTGGGTCGGTGGTTCTTGGTATTATATTGGATCGATTGTTGGTGGTACATATTATTCGATTGCAAGTGGTTGAATCGAACCTTATTATTCCTTCACAACTTGAGTCGGTTTTTAATCGATTTTTTTCCTATATAAGGTCGATTCCTTTTTGTTGCACATTGTTTTCATTCCATTCGATTCCCTGTATTAGGGTTTCGTTTTATTCTATGTGCTTTGGTCTGCTGGTCTTTAATTCTAACACTATACTCGCTAAGGGTTTGGTGATTTATATGGTTGCAAGTAATCCGTCCTAGGGTTTTGGATTATACGCGTGCATCTATTATTTGGTGCTGCAAGTATTGTGGATTTGGGTGCATCTTTCTTGGTGCTGTAAGTCATTCGTGGTTCAAGTGGGGTATAGAGAGAGAAGGAAGTGCTGCTGGTTGCTGCTGATTTATCTTGAAGGTTAAGTTTTTTTTAGAGTTCTTATTCAAAAATTCTAAGGATAGATTGGATGTGGCTGGATTACATTTGCTCTTGCTGCTGTTCGAGCTTATTTGTTGGTTGCACATTCGATCTAATGATGCTGCATCGTTCCCTTGTTCTTGCTGATTTGATTATCAAGGTGTCCTTTTTATGGGATATTGAGTTTGGCTGCTTGGAAGGGGATCGTGGCATGTAGGTTAAGTTTCAAGGGTATCTTATTCAAAAATCCTTGACTCGATCAATAGGAATCCTTTTCTATGGATCGTTTATGGGTGGTTCGATTTTCATATTATGGTTCTATTTTATGCATGGGATCGTAGCTGCTCTTTTTTTTTTTTTTTTTATGGATGTTAGGGTTTGGACCCTATTGCATGTACAAGTCCTCTTAATCCTCAAGCTTGGTTCAGATTGCGTATGCTTTGGCTTGTTGTTGGTGGGGTCTTGTTGATTGGTTGGTGAGTGCATTGGTTTTGCCTATATCCTATATTGATGATCCAATGCTGCATCATTGAAGGTTATGGACTTCTACGACGACGTGTGATGATTCATGAACTTAATTTTATTTGTAATCTTATAGTCGTTGTAGTTTTTTGTTCATATAGTAGTTGCTTTGTTTAGCATGTTCGTTTGGTTAGATGCACATGTTGTGCAGGTTTGTTTTAAGAATGGTTTGTCATTCTTAGATAGGTGTCTTTGTAAGTGTCCTAAGGGACTGAGATGAGGGGTGTACGCCCTCATCCTTTGTACTTCAACGCTTTTTGGTTAATGTATTTTGCCGGGTGGAATGCCCTTTACCCAAAAAAAAGAGGTAGAAAACCAACCTTGAGCTACTTTAGGGTATTTGGAAGTAAATGTTATATTTTAAACACTAAAGATTACCTCAATAAGTTTGATCCAAAATCATATGAAGGAATATTTTTAGGGTACTCACAAAATTGTAAAGCATATATAATACTTAACAAACACTCTATGAAAGTAGAAGAATCACTAAATGTAACATTTGATGAAACACCACCACCTCCTAAAACATTACCTTTAGAAGATGATGACTTAGTCGAAGATGAAGCTATTGAGGTTAGTAAAACAAAACCCATAGGAAATGATAATGAAAGACATTGACTTAGGAAATAACGAAATTGTAAATATTAAAGAATCTAGATCACATCCATTAGATAATATAATAGGACATCTTAACCAAAGAACCCTTAGGTCACAAGCCCAAGATAAAAATAACTTCTTTTTTTTCCTCTCAACAATAGAACCTAAGAATATTAATGAGGCATTAAAATATGAAAGTTGGGTTATAACTATGCAAGAAGAATTAAATCAATTTAAGGCAAATGATGTTTGGGAATTAGTCCCAAATCCAATGAATATGACCATCATAGGAACTAAATGGGTATATAGGAATAAGTTAGATGAAAATGGAATAGTAACTAGGAATAAAGCTAAGTTAGTTGCCCAAGGTTACAATCAATAAGAAGGAATTGACTATGACGAAACTTATGCCCCCGTAGCTAGACTAGAATCTATTAGGATATTACTTGCTTTTGCATGCGCCCTAGACTTTAAGTTATTCCAAATGGACGTGAAAAGTGCATTCCTTAACGGTTTTATCAATGAGGAGGTTTATGTGGCACAACCTCCAGGATTCATTGACTTCGCAAAACCTGATTATGTTTATAAGTTAAAGAAAGCTTTGTATGGACTCAAACAAGCTCCCAAAGCTTGGTATGATCGATTAAAAGCTTTCCTTACCAAAGATAATTATTCCATGGGAATGGTAGATAACACTCTTTTCACTAAAAAGAAAGACCCAAATCTCATCATTGTTCAAATATATGTTGACGACATTATATTTGGATCGACTTGTCAAGAAATGTGTGATGAATTTTCCAAAATCATGCATGATGAGTTTGAGATGAGTATGATGGGTGAACTAAACTTCTTCCTAGGATTACAAATAAAACAATTAGATGATGGAATATTCTTTAACTAATCTAAGTACATTAAGGAAATGCTTAAGAAATTTGGCCTAGAAGACTCTAAACCCATGAAAACCCCTATGTCTACGGAAGTAAAGCTCACAAAAGATGATGAAGGTGAGTCCGTGGATAATACTAAGTATAGAGGATGATAGGTAGTTTACTATACTTAACGGCAAGTACACCCGATATCATGTTTAGTGTTTATCTTTGTGCCCGCTTTCAAGAGGATCCCAAAACCTCTCACCTAGAAGCGGTTAAGCGTATCTTCCGATACATTAAAGGCACTATACACTTAGGATTATGGTATCCTAAGAATCCGGCATAGAAACCATCATCTATGTGGATTCGGATCATGCGAGAGACTACGTAGATAGAAAAAGCACTAGCGGTATTTGCACGTTTATGGGATGTTGTCTAACATCTTGGTTTTCGAAAAAGCAAACCGCTCTTGCTATTTCTACCACCGAAGCCGAATATGTAAGCGCTGGAAAGGCATGTCAATAAGCAATATGGATGAAACAAGCTCTCATAGACTATGGCTTTAGGTTAGAAAATGTTCCCATTATGTGCGATAACAAAGGTATGATAGATTTAAGTAAAAATCCGGTGCAACACTCTAGGACTAAACATATAGAAATACGCCACCACTTCCTTAGGGATAATGTACAAAAAGGAAACATATATATAGAAAAGGTTGCATCGGAAGATAACATTGCGGATATTTTCACTAAACCCCTTAAGCGTGAATTATTCAATCACTTGCATTTAGGATTTGGAATGATGGAACAAGTTGACTAAATTCTATTGCATTTAGACAAATTTTTTCTCTTGGATAAAATTTACTTTTCTTCCACTTCTCTATTTCTGAGTCTAGGAATCTATTTCGCACAAAGTTAAAGATTGGGAAACCTCATTTTCATTGCATATACTCTCTTGAAAAACCCAATCAAAGTTTCTTGAAAACTATTCTCACATCTAAGAATTACATGAACATCATTTTCCTTGCATTGTTGACAAATACTAAAAACCTTTTTCCTAAATCATGCATAAACTCTCACATAAATTGTCAAAGTATATAATCTAATATATATCATTGACATTCATGAATCAAGCAAAAATCGAATCAAGGAGATTTTGGATTGTTTCTTAGGTAACTTATTTTTCTTTGCATTTAGGAGTCGAAACAATCACAACTCCACATTTATTGTATATAGGCACACACTAGGATAAAATCACTCATAATATTGTCATCTTGTTTCATCACTAGTTTTTGACTCACTAGTTACCTTTGCCTTTGATCTAAGATAATTGCCATAGGAAGTTTGAGTGCCCTTGCCTTTGCTTGTCTCCTCTAGCTTATTATTAATTGCTTGTTTGCTCTTTTACTTAAGTGTTTTTGCATGCATGCTATATTATGATTAGATTAGATGCTATATTGCCTCAAGGAATTTAACTTGCTTGAATCCAAATCCAAAAACACAACCTTTCTGCAAATTTTCTGCCAAAAGCCCAATTCTGGCAATCTGGAAATCACCAGATGGGCGGCCCCCTTAATTATGTAAGGCGGCCCCCTTAATCATTAAGGGGACCGCCCCCTAATTAAGGGGATCGGCCATCTGATGGTCGGGTTTACAGAATCTTTTTTGCTTTTTAGCCCATTTCAACCTGCATTTCCCAATTTTCACCAACATATTTTGTCCTAATCTCCCAAACAAACTTTTTCCATCCATAAACATACAAATCTTACACTATAAATATCCCCAATCTTCAAAACTCTCCATTCATCCCATCATGACTTCTCCAAACAAACCAAAACCAAAAGCCTCAAGGCTAGCAAGGATGACGGAAAAACCCGTTTAGCGAAGAAAAAGCCCTCGAAACAAATCCATCATAACCAATGAAGTTGGAAATCACTCAACACCTCCAACCACTTACTTCCCAAACTTTACACCAAACCCACAAGGACACTCATTTGATCCTCTTTACAAACCATACAACATTGGCCAAACATCTTCCTTCAGGCCAAACTACACATCTCATCCTCCAACCACTTATAATGATCCATACAAGTTTGATCAACCATTAAACTACAATTCCAACTACACAAACCTAATTCATCCATATCAACACAATGATTCTCTCCACATTGCCACGGAAAAGCAAAAGTTTCGTGATGAAATAACCCAAATCCATGATCTTAGTGATCTCCTTGCTATGCATCGTGCACAACGCAACAAAGGGCAACCTCCGTCATCACCTTATGCAAATTGCCTACCCACTCTCTCAACTTGGATCAAGTTACAAACCACACTCACTTTTTCTCTTGTTGCATCTTCCTTCAAAAACAAATTCTCTACTTGAGTGAAGATATTTCTTGGATTGAATATCTTATCACTCGTCCTCATCCAGTACCACCCTTAACTCGATACAACATCGTAAGATCCACCTCTTCCGCTCCATACCCCACTCCATATCCCTCTCCATCTAACAACTAAGCTCTATGCTTATGTTCCCCTTCAAGCAAATAAAACACTCAACCGTGGGTTGCAAGCAAGTCCAAGTGCTCTCTTAGGCAATATAGGACTATATTTTTTTTCTTTTGTTTTATTGTAATCAATATGCTTCTAGCATATTGAATGTTGTAATGATGATCATCTCTATGATTGTCTCACATATGCTTGAATGAATCTATTTTTATTTGCATAATTGTTGCTTTGCATATATATGTCTTGTTCTCCTCACATATTTTGTTTGTAGCCTAACTTTCTATAGCTCGTTTCCTTGGTGCTCTCAAATGAGGGGGAGCATACATCAAGGGGGAGCTTTATACCCATTTAACTTCTTCTATGAAGCTTACTCGGTTTAACCTTTTTGATTTTACAAAAAGGGGGAGAAGAGAGTATTAAACTCTTAAATACTTGTCTAATAATAAAATTTTATACCTAATGAGTTTACGGTTTTGTAACAATCAAAAAGGGGGAGATTGTTGACATAAATAATGCCTAAAAACATTAATAACATATTATCAATATCTCTATGTTTTGATTATTACAAAACATAAACCCATTGAACTAAAATTTATGACATAAACAAGTATTTAGTGATTAATATTCTCTTTACATCCAAATCACTTAAGGTATGAATAAACAAAGTGTTTATTGCAATCTATGATCAAAGGAAAATTTTTCTAAATCACTAGAACTTTTATAAAATGTCATTAACACTTAATATCTTTTATAAAACATTTTTGGATTTAAAAGAATATGTTTAAATCACTATAAATATATGATTTCAAATTTCCAACCAAAAATGGAAAATTTTATCCAGAAAAACCTTCCCCACAAAAGGTAAAAAAACTCCAATGTTCAGGAGGGCGGCCACCTTAATTATACTAGGCGGCCCCCTTAATCATTAAGGGGACCGCCCCCTAATTAAGGGGACCGACCACGCTCCAGAACAGTATTTTTGCTCCCTATAAATACTAGTTCATTTCACAGATTTTTCTGACCTTTTGCACTCCTAAACTTTCTGTTCTAGATCTCCATTTCTATTCTCTTAATCCTTTGATCATACATTCATAAATCTTTGTTTCAAAGTGATCCAAACATCATCCTCTCAAGTGCAAGAGAAGAATACTTCTATCCTTCAAGACAAGAAGTATTACAACTTGTTGTGATCTTCACATCCAAGTTGTTAGAGCATCATCAATTGTATCTATCTCTTTGTGTAATTAGTTGTGAATATTTGATAGAAGATAGGTTAGCTAGGTATATAGATAGTGTGATTGGTTAGTAGTTTGTTGTGAAGGAGAAGAGTTAGGAAGTAGATTGTAGTGAAGAAGATTGGTGTGAAGTAGATAGGTGTGAAGTAGAAAGTAGTAAAGAAGATTGGTGTGAAGTAGATAGGTGTATTCTCAAAAAAAAAGTAGATAGGTGTGAAGTAGTAAGTTGTGAAGTAGATTGGTGTGAAGAGGTTGTGTAGAAGTTGTGATTAAGTTGTGACGAAGTTGTGGTGTGTACATTGGTGTGTAAAGTTTTCTCCGCCATAAGAGAGCTTGTTGACATAGTGAAGAAAACTCTTGACTTAGGTGCTCGGGGAGTGGAGTAGGGCAAGGAAGGTGTCCTTGTAGCCGAACCACTATAAATCTCTTGTCTCGCGGTTCGATCTTTCCATCTCTCATTTATTTCTTTACTTACATTATTATTGCTGTATCGTACATATTTATTGTTGTTTATATCAGGGTTCTAAATAGCGCGCCATAGCGGCGCTATAGCGGCGCCATAGCGCGAGGCGTGGCCTACACGTTACGAAACAGGCCAAGGCGTCTTCTTAATGCGTAGCGTGTTATGAAGCGCGAAAAAGCGTAGTAAGGCGTGCTATAGCGTGAAGCGTGGCGCTTTATTTTGAAGCTTTTGTAGAATTTAGTAATTTAATATTATTGGGCTAGAAGGAACTTGGGCTTGGGCTAACTTTATAAATCAAATGCTAAAAGATAATATAACAAGTGAATGTGAATGTGATGTTTTATACCGTAGTTTTTAGGTTTTTACATTTTATCTTTTAGCAGTTTACTCTCACGGAGAAAGTTTTATTTAAAGAAATGACGAAAAATGCAATTATAGTTTAGCTTTTTGAGTTTATTTCCTATGTATAACGCGTTTTGTAAACTTGATGTATTATATATATATATATATATATATATATATATATATATATATATATATATATATATATATATATATATATATATATATATATATATGAAATATGATATAAATATATAAATCTATAAAAAATTATGCCGCCTTGGTCACGCCTCAAAAAACGCTATAGCTTCGCTATAGCTCGTGTAGCTTGAGGCTTGGCTTCGCCGCCACGCCCACGCCTCACGCTATTTATAACATTGGTTTATATTGTGCAAGACTTGAGATCACATACTATCGAATCTAAATTTTTGAAAATAAAGAAAACACTCTAACAATCTTTTATAATAAATTAAAAAGACGTAAAACTATTCAACCACCCCCCCCCCCTCTAGTTTTCGACATACTTGATTCATTAAGGGTGATTCTTTTGAATAAGTTATGTCTAGGTTAGGGTTGATTTTTGATTGCTGAAATTATAGGCTGTGATTATTGAATGTTTTTAGAATGAAACATGGCTCTATAAAATAAGTAAAAATTATACATACCTAGGTGTAACCCTCAGGATCATGTGTCATAAAGGCTGACCATTAGAAGTGTTAGGATGATTAAACTATTAATTTTATGGTAAAAAGGGTTAGATTTTGTATGTTGTTGGCATTCGGGGCAAAAATCAAGTTTTATTTCACACCTTTTTGAAAACTAAATGTGTAACCTGTACTAGACAAATAGTGGTATCACCTCCAATTGGCTTACCATCATAGGACCTGTAGATTTCAAATGACGACCGATGATAAGTCGTAAAATTCAGTCTTCTTTAGGAAAGATTTGTAAAGAAAATTTATAAAAAGTGGTTAGACCTGCAAATTTTTGAGTAAACTTATTTTGATAGTACACTAGGGACTTAAAGGAAACTAGGGATATAAAGAACTTTAAATTTGGACTTGCGGTTTGCATGTAGTGATTTTTGTAAGTTGCGGAAAGTTTTCAGCCATTAATAAAACAAGGGAAATGTGATGGGTAAACAACTCGAGAACTTACTAGTTTTGGAAACCATGACCATGACTTGTGAAAACCCTTAGTAAAATGTCTCGACTGTATGAATCAAGTATAATAATGTGCATTCATCCTCTAATTCTATTATTATTCACTTAGACACGTTTAGTTTTGCTCCGGCCCTTCGATTGTCATTATTTGTGCTCTTTCACTCCACTACTTAAGGTGAGTTCATAGCCTCACCTTTACTCTTTTAAATGGTTTATAAATCTCGCGAGGGGGATATATGCTAGTTTTACAAACTGAATACAAGTGGTTTTAGTATGCTTGACCTGATTACATGATTATAGACATTGAGTACTTCTTGCCAATTAAGTCCCTACTCATGAACCGTTAATTATGTGTGAACGCTAATATTATGAATATGCATATTTAATTTGACAAGCCTAACTGGGTGAGTAGCGCTCATTTTCAATGGCCACATAATATTGAGAGATACGTGGTAAATGGCAAGTCTTACCTTTTCAGGGCATTATTAAATTCAGTCAAGGTTTGGTGTCATGAGCTCGATGTTATAATCAGATTTCCTGACTTGTATATGCATTGCATGTCATTTGAATTATGGGCGTATAATAATGTAGCCCATCGTATTTTAAACTGAATTATCTTGTATTCAACTTATTACTTATAAAACAGAATTCACTCAACTTTATGTTGACTTATTAGCATGTCTTATCTCAAGTTCGTAAAGTGTTTAATGCTTAGATGGGCAGCGCAAGGATATGGATATCGACAAGAATGGACTATTTTTAAAATTTACATTTAGTGAAAACTTAAAACTTATGTTGCTTTTGAACACTTGTGTCGTGTAAAACTTTTGGGACCTTCTTTTGCTTGACTCTGATATTATCGAATGTGAAAACTTATTATAGACATCCCTATTTTGAGTTTGTTTACTATACTTGTATTATGTGACTAATAAATAGCACCCCATGTTGTATTCTACTGTGTTTCGAACATGGGGGTGTTATAGATTAGTACCAGAGCATAAGTTATACTGAACTAGGTCATTTTCTTTTAAAAACCTAGACTATAACCTTTCATTTCTCAAAAATCATGAGTTTCTATCATCTTGTCCGATATCCAGCGTGCCTACTCCCGAGTTTCCTATTACTTCCTCGAATATATCATTATCGTATTATATTAAAGATGACTATATAAGCACTATAATTATTTCTTAGCTCGTCCGATAATCCGTGAAAGTATCACTTCTTATATAAAATTTGTGCACAAAACTTTTTTGGGTAAAAGG
Organism: Artemisia argyi; assembly: GCA_030686995.1. NCBI lineage: Eukaryota > Viridiplantae > Streptophyta > Magnoliopsida > Asterales > Asteraceae > Artemisia > Artemisia argyi. The sequence goes on from CM060676.1 coordinate 93,354,564, forward strand.
GTTAATACACCCTGGCAAAATTCATTATCCAAAAAAACGTTGAAGTACAAAATGACGAGGGTGATTTCCCTCGCCCCCAGTCCCTTAGGACACTTACAAGACACCTATCTAAGAATGACATACCATTCTTAAAACAAACATGCACAACATGTGCAACTGACCTCCAAATACTCTAATATAAGAATGACAAACCATTCTTATAACAAATACATGAACAGAAAACTACAACGACCATAAGATTTACAAATAAAAACATCAAGTAAAAACTTGAATCTTCCCATGTCGTCATAGAAGTTCATGACCTTCAACGATGCAGCCGAAACCATGGTAGAATAGACACGCGCCAATCCACACAATAGATCCATCAACTACACCGATCTTCATTGATCCAACCAGGACCAAACCAACACTACAACTCAATCCAATACCGCATCTACTACAAGTTTCAAAATGGAAGAAACTCAAGCAAGAATGAAAAACAATGTATCTTGATCAGTTGTAGACAAACATAGGGCTATACAACCCTAACCTGCAAAAAACGACCTACCCAAGGCTGATGAACATGAACCCACCAACAAGAGGTCGTACCACAGCAGCATCGATCCATCACAGAATAAAGAACCCAAATATATAGATCGAACCACCAACAAACGATTAATAGAAAATAATGAATCATTCCTATTGAATCGAGTCAAGGATTTTTGAATAAGATACCCTTGAAACTTAACCTTCATGCTATGATCCGAGATAAATCACGAACCAACAACCACCACTAAGAACCTGTCATGATTCCCTACAAACAGCCAAGTAATATCAATAATACCATGAATAGGGTCACCATGCAACGAAAACTAGGGTAAAAAAACCCTAGTCATATGATCGAATGTGCAGCAAATTGATCAAGCCCTAACGTAGCAAGAACACATGTAAAATCCATCACACCCAATCGATCAATAGGGTTTTTGAATAAGAACTCTAAAAAACTTAACCTCCAATGTAACACAGCATCAAAACAATGCACGCACATCGTAAAGAACAATATACTCTCCCAAACCCACATACCAAAACTGAATCAGCCTCAACACGACCAATAGTCGACTTACATGAACAACCAACCACAAGGTTACATTCAAGAAGGAACCACGATCATCAGATCGACTATCATCACCGAGCAGTCATTAATTGAAATACGAAACCCTAAAAAGGGATTCGTTCTTGAAAAGATCATGATCACCCAGCAAGTGGATCGTAGAATAATATATCAATAAGTTCAATACGATCCGAACAAACAAACCCAAGAGAGAAAAAACCTAACCACGATTAATTACATCGTTTAGGTTATTTAGCACCAACAGATAAGATCGTTGAAGATATATCAATAAAGAATATGCGATCCATGAAAACCCAAACCCTAAACAGCGATTACAATAGAATCGTTAAGGGTTAGAGACCAAAACGATTTAAATAGGATTGGTAATCGGTTAGGGTTAATAACAAATCGAATCTAAAACCCTTTAAATAAATCGATTGAAAACCGACTATAAATTAATCGTATAGGGTTTAGAAACAAGGCGATTTAGGGATAGATAAGAGATAAAACAAAGGCACACCACTTCAGATAATCATCAACCTTCTACTCCGATTGCATACCAAGGTAGAGATACGAATTAGAAGGTTGAATTTGGCCGGAAATTTTGTTATAAGTGGCGGCCAAAAAATCGCCCCTAGAAGGGAGAGAGAATTAGGGTTTTTGATGTTTTAGAACTTTGTGCACAAAACTTCCTCGTTGTATTTTATGATATTCGTGAGCATGATGAATTTCCATTAGAAAATTTATACACATCTTCGAGTGCACCGTTACTAAACGTATACATATAGTGAATATTACTATATATACTTAAGATATTTTTTTCCCGACTATCCTGCTTGTTCCCGAAGCATCGCTATTTTTCTTAATGAAGTTTCTCCATGTGAATACTAAAATCTTCTAGACATTGTATGCGATTACAATGGTCTCTCTCTTATTTATCAGACATTGTATGCGATTACAATGGTCTCTCTTATTTATTAGACTGATGCATGGAATTGCGCCCTCGCAAAAGGTTTTACCTCTCAAGGGATCTTGAGAAGCTTGCAATCCCCACCAGGCAGTGTACTTGACCGTTGTAGGATAATATAGTGACAAGTACCGGGGGATTGATCGTTCAACTCAAAGAATAGTGTTCGCTAGGGTTAAAACTCACTAAAACTAGGTCTAGAGGTGAGGGATGATTCTTTTTGTATTTTTATATTTTAAATGAAAGCAAGTAAAATCTCGGTCTTGGAAGGAGTGGGCGGAATTAGTTGCTAATAAACTAACCCAAATAACTAAAGATGCAATCAAAATAAAATAAACTAAACTTAAACTAAATTATGGCGAAAACAATAATGAGAGAAAATGTGTTTACTTAGATTTCACTACTCCCTAGCTATCTTTTACAGGTTGATTAGTTGTTACAATTGCATGGATGACGGGTTATATTCCTTAATACTAGTCGTAGGGCCGTGTACGATCTTCCCTAACTCTATAAGCTTCTACCTCTTCCTATGTCGAGCCGACTACTAGCTCCTAACATGGCCTCATTAGTAGTTACCTACGCATTAAATACAACCATATATCGTAGTGCACCTCCGATCATGTTTCTTAAGACGTTCAAGCAAGTTACCAATTGGAAACCTGCCAGTTTATTTAATCCTAACATCGAATTCATTCATCCACAACAATTATAAACAAACAACCAACCCATAATCTAAGTTTCATTACATCTAAGCAAACACAAAGAAAACCTAGCCTAGCATGTTAAAGGGAAGACAAGCGTAAGATATAATCAAACAACACATAGACATATTGAATGATTTGATGAAAGACTTATATTCAATTAAGCATGGATGAAACAAGGTTTTGATTTTTTTTATTTTTTTTTTTGGTCATAACAAAGATTGCATAAATTGAAAAAAAAAACCCTAAATATCTCTCCCCTAAGGGCGATTTCCGGCCACCCCTCCTCCTCCTCCGATATGATTAAACCTCCATCAAAACCGCCTCTCTGCAATCGGTTTTGATTGATGCTAGTTTTTGGGGAGGGGTGTGTCACGTTTATCTTTTCAAACATCTATTGAAATTCGCTGCCTATCTTTTAACCCTAATCGATCATACTTCTGGTTCTTTTGAATCGTTTTTTATTAGGGTTTATTTTTTGTTTTTCCGAAACCCTAAATCCCTTAATCGATTTTAAATAATTAACTCCTCCAAATCATGGTTTGTAGGTTGTTCTTGTTTAAATTGGTTAGGGTTTCGTATCCATTAAACCGACCTATTCGGTTTTATATATATATATATATTTTTTTTTAGGGTTTCGATTTTGTTATTTGGATCTGACTGCCTATCTTATGTCGGTTGTGGTTAATCGATCCTTATTATCCCTTAACATTCAGTCGGTTTTTTAATCGATTTGTACAAATATTAGGTCGATTCCGTTATGTTGCTGCACTTTGGTTTCATTCCTCTCGATTCCCTTTATTAGGGTTTCGTTTCATGGTATGTGCATTGGTCTGCTGGTCTTCATTCATTCACTATACTCGTTAAGGGTGTGGTGATGTTCATGGTTGCAAGTAACCCGCTTTAGGGTTTTGAATTCTACATGTGCATCAGTTTGGTGCTATATGTCTATCTTGGTTCGGGTGCATCTTTATTGGTGCTATAAGTCCTTTAGTTCAAGTGGGTTTTTGAGGGAGATGGATGTGCTATTGCTGTTCGTTAAGTGGATGTTAAGTTTTACAAGTCGTAATGGGAGGTATTGCTGCTGCAATGGGTGGCTATGGAAGGTTTCAAGTCCAGTGCATGATCGTTTTGGTTATTCTTTGGACTTGCTGATTCGTTGTTTATTGAAGATGTAGGTGTTCGTTATACCTACTGTTGGTTTCAATGATGGCATATGTAAGTTAAGTTTCTCGGGTATCTTATTCAAAAATCCTTGACTCGATCAATAGTAATTCTTTTTTCTATGGATCGTTTATGGGTGGTTCGATCTTCATATTATGGTTCTATTTTATGCGTGGGATCGAAGCTGCTTTCTTTTGATGGATGTTAGGGTTTGGACCCTATTCTAAGGATAGATTGGATGTGGCAGGTTCTTATTTGCTCTTGCTGTTGTTCGAGCGTATTTGTTGGTTGCATATTCGATCTTATGATGATGCATGGTTCCTTTGTTCTTGCTGAATTGATTATTTAAGTGTCTTTTCATGGGATATTGATTTTGGCTGCTTGCAAGGGGATCGTGGCATGTAGGTTAAGTTTCAAGGGTATCTTATTCAAAAATCCTTGACTCGTTCAATAGGAATGCTTCATTATTTCTATTGATCGTTTAGTGGTAGTTCGATCTATATACTTGGGTTCTATATTTTGTGTTGGATCGATGCTGCTGTGGTACGACCTCATGTTGATGCGGTATTGGATCGAGTTGTAGTGTTGGTTTGGTCCTGGTTGGATCAATGAAGATCGGTGTAGTTGATGGATCTAGTGTGTGGATTGGCGCGTGTCTATTCTACCATGGTTTCGGCTGCATCGTTGAAGGTCATGAACTTCTATGACGTCATGGGAAGATTCAAGTTTTTACTTGATGTTTTTATTTGTAAATCTTATGGTCGTTGTAGTTTTCTGTTCATGTATTTGTTATAAGAATGGTTTGTCATTCTTATATTAGAGTATTTGGAGGTCAGTTGCACATGTTGTGCATGTTTGTTTTAAGAATGGTATGTCATTCTTAGATAGGTGTCTTGTAAGTGTCCTAAGGGACTGGGGGCGAGGGAAATCACCCTCGTCATTTTGTACTTCAACGTTTTTTTGGATAATGAATTTTGCCAGGGTGTATTAACCCTTTTACCCAAAAAAAAACAAGGTTTTGAAATCCTCAAAATATCTGTAAAATTCGTCTAGGGTTTACTCCCTTCAAAGTTGCACACAATGAATGAAAACTAGAAAACTATATATAGATTTTGTATCCTGACGGCGTCATGTGTGACGCCGTCAACTCACCGCCAAAATAATACTCGTATTGCCTATATCCACTTCTGACGCCGTCACTCTTTATGGACTCTGGGCCGTCTCTCTTTGGGGTATACGTGACGTCCTTGGCATTTTATAACGTGACGCCGTCACGAACTCTTTAGAAAACATTCTGGCGCGTCATGTGCAATTGATTTATCCACCTCTTTGTCAAGTCATGACGCCGTCACTAGCAACCTGTGACGCCGTCATGTGCAATTTCCAGCATGATTTTGAGACTTTGTCATTTTCTTCACTTTTTCACTCCAAAAACGTCCAAAATGCTTCCTTTTGTAAATTTCCTGTCAAAAGTACCTAAAATGACAAAAGGAACGATTTAGGGCAACATTTGATCAAATAATCTCGACTTTGGCCTTAAATGACCCCCCAAAAGCGGTACACTTTTCGCTTCATCAAATACCCTTACACTAGAGATTTGTTTGTCCTCAAGCAAATGCGCTTTTATTCCAATCAAAATACAATTTAGGGGTCATTTAACACTAATATAAAAGTAATTGCAACAAATAATCATTCCACTTCAACAAAAAACAAGCACGAAAATTATACACTAGCACCTCATAAATAGCGTTTAGATACTCACATCTCTCAGGTGTAATAAAGTATATATCACAATATGGAAATGGAAAACATCTCTCACTACCTGTCATAGCAAATAGATTACCATAGGCTTGGGAAAGGATCAAACCTCCACTACTTGGCGTAAGCACCTAGGATAAACTATCAAAGAGGTCTTTTAAAGGGTTATAACGTGAGGTATTGGGATATGGTAAACACGGTTTTGTTGGATAAAAGCAATATTTAGTGGTGGCGACTTAATCATCTTGGTTAATTACATGTACAATTTGGCGTTGCTAAGCCAAGACTCAACTCGACTTAAGCTAATCATAACTAATCAAAAACATAAAACAAACATAAAAGGAAACGGGATGGTAGTCCGTATGTTTTTTCTTTTTCTTTTTCTATTTTTTTTTCTTTTTCTTGATTTTTTGAATTTTTTTGTTGCATACACTCTTACCCTACCATCGAAAATAATACATCATAGGGAATTTGCATTCCCCTTACACTTAAACTTTTACATACTTTACAACAACTATTCTAATGAGTCGAATTAAGATAATCAAAACACTTGGAGTACTTTTAAGATTAACGCACATATGGGGGTAATATATGATGTTCTTCCCCGTTTCTCCATAACACTAGTACTTTACCCATGAATCCCAATCGTCCCAAAATAATATGTACAAGATAGGACTCGACTTAGCAACCATGTAATCAATTAGACAATTAACTAAGGGTTTAAACATATAACAATAATGCACTAAAGATGAGTGCATACACGGAAGGCTAAGGAGATTTGGGTGTACATTTGGGGTGGATTGTAAACAAATTCTTCCTTTAAGTAAAATGCTTAAAGTTAGAAACAAAAAAGATAGGCTCGGAGGGTTGTACTAGGGGTATCGTGTACTAAAAATGAGTACATCGCAAAGGTGTGGGAAAAATTAATTGACTTTAATAGTCAAGTAATTATGACTTCATTGGTCAAGTAATTATGATATGGGTTTAACACAAGGGTGATCCTAATGCCTCTTATCATGTTGTAAATCCTAACTACACGAATGTAGTCTCACTAACGGTCTCGGTATGCATCACTAACACAAGTTCTAGAATCTAAGTTCTACCGGTACACTCATAAGCACTAATAATGAATGCTTTTCCTAACAAATCTAAAGGCGAACCTCACATATTTGGGTGGAATTTTTTTTTGAGTGGTACGATTTTTGTGCTAGTCATACAACTCCTATCCATGAGACGCTCATTAAGGCTAAAGCTTCACTCCTAAATGTTGTAAAAAAATTTAAATTTGGTTTACTCCCTTCAAAGTTGCACACAATGAATGAAAACTAGAAAACTATATATAGATTTTGTATCCTGACGGCGTCAAGAGATAGGTGTGACGCCGTCAACTCGCTGCCAAAATAATACTCGTATTGCATAGATCCACTTCTGACGCCGTCACTCTTTATGGACCTGGGCCGTCTCTCTTTGGGTTATACGTGACGTCCTTGGCATTTTATAATGTGTCGCCGTCACGAACTCTTTAGAAAATATTCTGGCGCCTCACGTGTAATTGATTTATCCACCTCTTTGTCAAGTCATGACGCCGTCACTAGCAACCTGTGACGCCGTCATGTGCAATTTCCAGCATGATTTTGAGACTTTTTCATTTTCTTCACTTTTTCGCTCCAAAAATGTCCAAAATACTTCCTTTTGTAAATTTCCTCTCAAAAGTACCTGAAATGACAAAAGGAACGATTTAGGGCAATATTTGATCAAATAATCTTGAAGTTGGCCTTAAATGACCCCCCAAAAGCGGTACACTTTTCGCTTCATCACAGACATTGTATGCGATCACAATGGTCTCTCTTATTTATCAGACATTGTATGTGATTACAATGGTCTCTAAACTCTTTCATCATCGTATGTTATATCATTTCATATACATCGAAACCTATTACAATTTATCAATATCTATTGTCTTACTCCCCATGAACTCATGTCTTCGGAGCATTTCTGCTTACTTTTCAAAGTATCACTATTGATACTACATATATAAAGACTATTTATATGTACTTCGTTTACTCTCGACTACTTATCTTTGTAAATGTTTGACTGATTCTTATCCTTTATATACTCAGTCTCTAGAGCATCATGTCAAACCCTACTTCTCCTAATTATGTATCTATTTCACCAAAAATTACTAAACTATTATACATACTCATTTATTTTTATGATCCCCTAAAACTTTCTCAGGCATTTTGGGTGGCACTACAGTCTCATTTATTTTCAAAACATCGCGAGTGATACTATGATCTTTAAAAACTTTTCATGACCTTATACAACATTGTTTTACATAAAATCCATCTCAGTCTATCGTTACCCCATGTTTATCTCACTATCCACATCCGAAAATGTATTTGAACATTTGTCCCAAGCTTTTGGAACGCTACATCGCCCCGTAACCTATCGCCTAGAAACATGTCAATAATTTTGAACATGACTTTAACCTATCATCTTATAACATGTTTATCCCTAGTGGTGTGATTTATACAACTCATAAATATCTAGTATTTTGTATTAAAATGTTGCGACAAACTCTATCCATTACACTTGCTATTTCTCTATCATTTTGTAAACAACTTTGATATTATCTTATTGATGCGTGGTTTTGCAACCTTGCAAAAGGTTTTACTTCTCAAGGGATCTTGAGAAGCTTGCAATCCCCACAAGGCAGTGTACTTGATCGATGTAGTATAGTGAGTGGCAAGTACCGGGGAATTGATCGTTCTCTAGGGGAATAGTGTCGTTAGGATTGAAAACTACGTAAACAAGGTCTAAAGGTGAGGGGTGATTCTTTTTGTAATTTTTTATTTTATGAAAGCAAATAAAAATCTCGGGTATTGGAAGAGTGGGCAAAATTAGTTGCTAGTCAACTAACCCAAAATTACTACTTAAACAAATAAAATTAAATAACAAGAAAAATAAAATGGTGAACTTCTTATGATGGGAAAAAACATGTTTACTTAGATTTCACTACTCCCTAGTTATCTTTTACTGATTGATTAACTTGTTATAGTTGTTTGGATGAACGGTTGCATTCCTTAATACCAGTCGTGGGGCTGTGTACGTCCTTCCCCAACTCTATAAGCTTCTATCACTTCCTATGACGACGCGTTTAGTATCCTATCATGGCCTCCTTAATAGTCACTTATGCATTAAATACAACCAATAAAATCATAGTACACATCTGATTACGTTTCGTAAGAAGTTCAAGTTTGTTACCGTATAGGAGATTAGTCAGTTTTCTTAAGCCTAACGCGAAATCAATCACCCAAATCAACTAATAACAAGTCAACAACCAATAATTAACAACTAGGTTTCATTAGATCTAAGCAAACAGAAAGGAAATTAAGCTAGCATGTTAACGTAAAGACAAGATAAACAATCAATCAAACAACACATAGACATATATATTGAATGATTAAAAGGAAGACTTATCTTTAATTGAACATGAAAGAAAAGAGGGCTTGGAAACCCTAAGTTTGCTGGAAAATTCGTATAGGGTTTATCTCCAAAAATTTACACACTAATGAATGAAAAATCCAAAACTACATATAGATATACAAGGGTGACGGCGTCAGCTTTTGGACCCTGACGCCATCAAGTCGCCATCATTAGGGTTTCTTGCCACTCTTGACGCCGTCTCTTGTTGTGTCTTCTGGGCCGTCTCTCATTGTGGTAATACGTTACGGCCTACTCGAAATATAACGTGACGCCGTCACGTTGTAATCATCAAATTCTTCTCTGGCGCGTCAAGTTCAAATAGTTATCCTCCTCTTGATTCATCAAATGATGGCGTCACCATGTGACTCCTGACTCCATCAGGTACTATTTCCAACATGGTTTCTTGACTTTGTCGTTTTCTTCACTTTTAACTTCAAAAACGTCCAAAATGCTCCATTTTCCAGAATTCTCGTCCAAAGTACCTAAAATGACAAAAGGAACGATTTGAGGTAATATTTGACCATAATATCACGATTTAAGGCTTAAATGACCCCCTAAAACCGTAACCAATATTTCCTTATCAAATACCCTTACACTTGAGATTTGCTTGTCTTCAAGCAAATGAGCTTTTCTACCAATCAAAATACAAGTTAGGGGTCATCTAGCATTAATATAAAATTAAATACAACAAATGATCATTCCACCTTAATCAAAACAAGCACGGAAATTATATACCAGCACCTCACATTTAGTATTTGGATACTCTCATCTCTCGGGTGTTATAAATCTTTATATCACAAATGGAAATGGAAAAATATCTTTCACTACCTGTCATAGCAAATAAATTACCATACGCTTGGGAAAGGATAAAAAACCTCCACCACTTGGCGTAAGCACCTAGGATAACTATCAAAGAGGTCTTTTCAAGGATTATAATGTTAGGTGTAGGGATATGGAAAACACGGTTTTTGGATAAGGGATATTTAACTGGTGGCAAGTCAATTGTCTTAGTTAATTACATGTACCATATGGCGTTGCTAAGCCAAGACTCGACTCGACTTGAGCTAACGATAAAATAAAACGAACGGTATGGTAGTCCGTATGTTTTTTCACTTGTCTTTTTCCAATTTTTTTACGTTTTATTTATTTATTTATTTATTTATTCATACATTCTTGCCCTACCATCCAAGATAATACATCAAGGGGGCTCATTCTCCCCTTACACTTGAACTTTTACATAAATCAAAATAAAGACTCGAATCAAGATATAACATTTGGAGTACTTTAAAACATTAACGCACATATGGGGGTAATAAATTGTAATGCCCCAACCCGGCAAGGGTAAAGACATTACAATATGGTGACATATCTGTAACACCCCCAAAATACTGCAGCGGAAGACTGTGTCACTGGGGTGCTACTTCATAATACAAAGTACAAGTTATAGAAAACGAACTCTAAATGAGACGTTTTGAAAAGTTACCATTCGATTAATGAATTCAAAGTTACAAACATGAGATTCCAAAGTATGATACATAAATGTATACAAAATGTTTTGAATGGTAAATGATAAAAAGCGTAAGTCTTCAGAATATGCAGCTTGACTCTAAGTTCCACGCACTAGCTATCGCCTTACTAACCTGAGATAACATGCTAAAGTGTCAACACAATGGTTGGTGAGTTCATAGAGTTTGTCTTAAAACAGTTGAAAAGCCTTAAAAGAATGTTCACATAGCAAAGGCATCGTGAATCCACTCAGTTACAAGTCCCGCCATAAGAGACTTGTAACCTGTGTGTTCACAACCCACTGCTAACATATAGTATAATAAAGACATGTATAAGTTCATCAAGACAATTAAGTAATTAGTAGTGAGTCTCTACTTCATCTCCGAAGACCTCACTTTGGGAGCCAATTCCCAAGGACAACTGGGAGCCACTTCCCAAAGAAAACTGGGAGCCACTTCCCAAAGATATAAGTTTACTGGGAGCCACTTCCCAAAGATAAAAGACAGTCATGTATGTATGAAATCAAGTATAATGCCATCAAGTATAAGACAATCAAGTATAAAACAATCAAGTATAAATGTTTTGAGTATTTGTACAAGTAAGCAAGTAGTTGAGCATGTATCCCCCCCAAGAGTTAAAACAAGTACGAAAAGAGTAGGGGCTATGACTCACCTTATGTCTATGTAATGAGAAATGAAAGTGGTAGTCGAATCGCGAAAGTCTCTAAGAGCAACCTATAATAGAACGTTGCGACTTAGGTTTGGAGTAACGTCTAAGAATACGAAGAATTGCCTATATATGTCTTGCATATAGTTCATGATGTAGTACTTAGTATATAGTGTAAGTCTTTGAATATAAATCGTTTATGAAACATGTATAGGTTGTATATCTCTTACTACCGTTTGGGCCGACATAATTCAGAAGTCATGGAGTAAACGTTCGAGGAGCCAGGACACTTTAACTCGTAAATCCACAACTCATCTCGACGGCTTACTTAATGAACTCCTCACATGAGGCTCCCTACTATTGTAGTATTTGATAACACATATATATATATATATATATATATATATATATATATATATATATATATATATAAAGTTTTGATCTTTAAAAGTTATATGGTCTTTAGCCGTGGCTTTGCCGTGACCTTGGTCATTGTTACCATGGTCTTGAGACTCAACCTTGGCTTTAGCCATGGTTGTGGTCTTGGCTTTAGGTCATTAGACCTCTTGGTCTTAGTAAATCATAACCATTATATAGTTACTTTGGTCTAAAAATGGGCTGTTAAGAATTTGAAGAAAATTATCACTCAGAAAGCGTTTTCAGGGTTTGAGCTTCTTCATTCCTGAACGAAAACGTCGTTCCGGACAACTTTCGTGTTTTAACTTTTTGATGAATCGGACCAGAAGTGGGACTTTCAAAATCAAAATTTGATCAGAATGCTATTTAGGCAGTTTTGCCGTTTTGGTTTCGCTAACTTCAAATGGTCATAACTTTTGACTCGCGTACTCGTTTTGGGTGATTCAAATTGCTATGTTTTCCTTGTTAAGTCCTCTTTAACAGTAAGTAAGTGTCAAATATCAAAGTTATACTATTGTGGTCGTGGTTTTCCATAAAAATCACTAGTTTGATTGTTTACTTGTCACAAGTTAACATATGTATACCAATACTCATTTTATCTATTTTTAAACATCATGAACACAATAACAAGAACATATATAGCATGAAAAGAACACAAAGAGCATGAAAATGATATTGAGCAAGAAGTATGTTAGGGTTTGCTTACAACTTTTGGCTTTCTCTTAAGAAAGGAAGTCAAGTATGGAACTAGGACACTAAACCTATGCTTGTAAACCCTTCACCACAACTCTTGTAACCCTTGCTAGCCTTGATCTAACCCTTGTGAAAACCATTTAACTTCAGCCCTAGTAACCTTGTGTAGCTCCTAATTCAACCATGGAATCACCAAACAAACTTGAGGACTAGGTAGAGAATACTAAGATCTTGAACTTTGCAGTGTAACTTGTGTATTGAAGATCAAAGGATCATGGTGCTAGGTATTGATGTTGTGGCGTTTTTGGTGATGAAGAAAGGAAGGGATTAGCTTGCTATTTATACTATGAATGAGGAGGTTAGGAAGGTGGCTAGGAAGGTGCTTAAACTTGGAGACAAAGTTGTAATTAAGTAAGATCTAATGGCTAAAGTCAAGATTTAACCACACATGGTGACTCCCCCCCTCCTAAGTCGGTTTGTATATGGATAGGGTGACTAGATTAGTAGTCATGGCCTTTGGATGATAATATCCTAAGTATGTAGCTAGTTTCGACTCCGTAAATTGCTAACCGTAAGTTTTTAAGTCACGAAACGTAAAACCGGGTATCCTAAAAATATGAAACTTATAAATATGTTTAAACTTGTCAATATAGTCCATAATAAAATATAAAATGAGTGGTAGGTTCTATCGGGTACGAAAATGCTGCTAAAAACTGGAAACACGGGTCTAAAACGCGCAATTCGCGTAAAACGCTGAACTGAAAAACGTAAAATTCCGAAACTTTTGGAATTGTCCTAAAATGATAGAAAATCATTTATCTATTGTTTATAATATTTTATGGATATATCGGGATGCTGGAAGGACATTTAAACCTAAAAGTAAATCTCGGACACGGCTTTGTGATTTTTGCAGAAATGATCCGACGAGCGTCAAACTCTCGGATTATCGTTAAAATAGTTTAAGTTACGAGAATATGAAATAAAAATTTCTGAGATGAATAGTGAAAAGTGAATAGTAAAAAGTGAATAGTGAAATTTTCGAGAATAAAAATTAACCTGAAATTGCGAATTGTTACAGTCTGTACTCCTTAAGAAGAACTTCGTCCCGAAGTTCAGTTGATGTTAACTACTTACGGTGTGTCTAAGAGAATTTGGGATCTCTAATATAGTGGTGTTCACTCTGATTCGTCTAAGATTCTGGTTAAGGAGTTGTATTGGCTACAATTAAGCCCACTTATTTATAACACATTACTTACATAAAGAAGCGTCCAAATTTATGTAAGTAAGGTCTCATAAACTTATGGTTCGGTGATTTACAATTTTTTTATTTAACTGAAGAGGCGTCCCAATCCATTTAAATAAGGAGATTCTAAATCATCCTACTTAAGAATTTCCGACACAAAATCCGCCTTCTGAGGCCGATAGTAAGATAATCAAGTCATCAAATCCTTAAAGCTAAGCAATAATATTATTTAACTCAAATCTTGTGTCTAATCAAACAAGAACTGTCACAAGATCAAGTTAACTAATTAGTTATTACTGAGCTCCATGTTTTTAATGACTCGACGAATCTCTGGGGCTCCTTATAATACTAAAGTCACATCATCTAACAGCGTGGAACTAAGCAAACCTCTAACCAAAAAGCATATGTGTATGTATTGTGTGTAAGGCAAATAAAGAGGAAGGTCCCAACGTATATAGCAGTTATAGTCTAGGCACTAAATGCAACCTAGTTCTCTATAACCAAGGCTCTGATACCAATCTGTAACACCCCCAAAATACCGCAGCGGAAGACTGTGTCACTGGGGTGCTACTTCATAATACAAAGTACAAGTTATAGAAAACGAACTCTAAATGAGACGTTTTGAAAAGTTACCATTCGATTAATGAATTCAAAGTTACAAACATGAGATTCCAAAGTATGATACATAAATGTATACAAAATGTTTTGAATGGTAAATGATAAAAAGCGTAAGTCTTCAGAATATGCAGCTTGACTCTAAGTTCCACGCACTAGCTATCGCCTTACTAACCTGAGATAACATGCTAAAGTGTCAACACAATAGTTGGTGAGTTCATAGAGTTTGTCTTAAAACAGTTGAAAAGCCTTAAAAGAATGTTCACACAGCAAAGGCATCGTGAATCCACTCAGTTACAAGTCCCGCCATAAGAGACTTGTAACCTGTGTGTTCACAACCCACTGCTAACATATAGTATAATAAAGACATGTATAAGTTCATCAAGACAATTAAGCAATTAGTAGTGAGTCTCTACTTCATCTCCGAAGACCTCACTTTGGGAGCCAATTCCCAAGGACAACTGGGAGCCACTTCCCAAAGAAAACTGGGAGCCACTTCCCAAAGATATAAGTTTACTGGGAGCCACTTCCCAAAGATAAAAGACAGTCATGTATGTATGAAATCAAGTATAATGCCATCAAGTATAAGACAATCAAGTATAAAACAATCAAGTATAAATGTTTTGAGTATTTGTACAAGTAAGCAAGTAGTTGAGCATGTATCCCCCCCAAGAGTTAAAACAAGTACGAAAAGAGTAGGGGCTATGACTCACCTTATGTCTATGTAATGAGAAATGAAAGTGGTAGTCGAATCGCGAAAGTCTCTAAGAGCAGCCTATAATAGAACGTTGCGACTTAGGTTTGGAGTAACGTCTAAGAATACGAAGAATTGCCTATATATGTCTTGCATATAGTTCATGATGTAGTACTTAGTATATAGTGTAAGTCTTTGAATATAAATCGTTTATGAAACATGTATAGGTTGTATATCTCTTACTACCGTTCGGGCCGACATAATTCAGAAGTCATGGAGTAAACGTTCGAGGAGCCAGGACACTTTAACTCGTAAATCCACAACTCATCTCGACGGCTTACTTAATGAACTCCTCACATGAGGCTCCCTACTATTGTAGTATTTAATAACATATATATATATATATATATATATATATATATATATATATATATATATATATAAGTTTTGATCTTTAAAAGTTATATGGTCTTTAGCCGTGGCTTTGCCGTGACCTTGGTCATTGTTACCATGGTCTTGAGACTCAACCTTGGCTTTAGCCATGGTTGTGGTCTTGGCTTTAGGTCATTAGACCTCTTGGTCTTAGTAAATCATAACCATTATATAGTTACTTTGGTCTAAAAATGGGCTGTTAAGAATTTGAAGAAAATTATCACTCAGAAAGCGTTTTCAGGGTTCGAGCTTCTTTGTTCCTGAACGAAAATGTCGTTCCGGACAACTTTCGTGTTTTAACTTTTTGATGAATCGGACCAGAAGTGGGACTTTCAAAATCAAAATTTGATCAGAATGCTATTTAGGCAGTTTTGCCGTTTTGGTTTCGCTAACTTCAAATGGTCATAACTTTTGACTCGCGTACTCGTTTTGGGTGATTCAAATTGCTATGTTTTCCTTGTTAAGTCCTCTTTAACAGTAAGTAAGTGTCAAATATCAAAGTTATACTATTGTGGTCGTGGTTTTCCATAAAAATCACTAGTTTGATTGTTTACTTGTCATAAGTTAACATATGTATACCAATACTCGTTTTATCCATTTTTAAACATCATGAACACAATAACAAGAACATATATAGCATGAAAAGAACACAAAGAGCATGAAAATGATATTGAGCAAGAAGTATGTTAGGGTTTGCTTACAACTTTTGGCTTTCTTTTAATAAAGGAAGTCAAGTATAGAACTAGGACACTAAACCTATGCTTGTAAACCCTTCACCACAACTCTTGTAACCCTTGCTAGCCTTGATCTAACCCTTGTGAAAACCATTTAACTTCAGCCCTAGTAACCTTGTGTAGCTCCTAATTCAACCATGGAATCACCAAACAAACTTGAGGACTAGGTAGAGAATACTAAGACCTTGAACTTTGTAGTGTAACTTGTGTATTGAAGATCAAAGGATCATGATGCTAGGTATTGATGTTGTGGCGTTTTTGGTGATGAAGAAAGGAAGGGATTAGCTTGCTATTTATACTATGAATGAGGAGGTTAGGAAGGTGGCTAGGAAGGTGCTTAAACTTGGAGACAAAGTTGTAATTAAGTAAGATCTAATGGCTAAAGTCAAGATTTAACCACACATGGTGACTCCCCCCCCCTCCTAAGTCGGTTTGTATATGGATAGGGTGACTAGATGAGTAGTCATGGCCTTTGGATGATAATATCCTAAGTATGTAGCTAGTTTCGACTCCGTAAATTGCTAACCGTAAGTTTTTAAGTCACGAAACGTAAAACCGGGTATCTTAAAAATATGAAACTTATAAATATGCTAGAACTTATCAATATACTCCATAATAAAATATAAAATGAGTGGTAGGTTCTATCGGGTACGAAAACCCTGCTAAAAACTGGAAACACGGGTCTAAAACGCGCAATTCGCGTAAAACGCTGAACTGAAAAACGTAAAATTCCGAAACTTTTGAAATTGTCCTAAAATGATAGAAAATCATTTTTCTATTGTTTATAATGTTTTATGGATATATCGGGATGCTGGAAGGACGTTTAAACCTAAAAGTAAATATCGGACACGGCTTTGTGATTTTTGCAGAAATGATCCGACGAGCGTCAAACTCTCGGATTATCGTTAAAATAGTTTAAGTTATGAGAATATGAAATAAAAATTTCTGAGATGAATAGTGAAAAGTGAATAGTAAAAAGTGAATAGTGAAATTTTCGGGAATAAAAGTTAACCTGAAATTGCGAATTGTTACAATATCAGATACAAGCAAGTGTCAACATCGGGACTCTTAAATTAAAGTTATCAAATATGTAATCATCAGGGACTTAAAAAACATCAATTCCCCAGAAACAAACAAGACAAAGTATGAGTACAAGTTCCAAAATCCAGAAATAACAATAAGGAAAAAGTTCCATTATTAAAACTTCAAGTTGGTAGGCAGAGTTATGCAGAAAGTTCTGCCTAGGAAAGGCATGATATCATTCAGAAAACTTGGAAAGTTAAACCCGATATACACTGGACCATGTAATATTTCAGATAGAGTAGGTCTAGTGGCCGTCAAACTTGAGCCTTGTTAGAGAACAACAGGATTACACAACCATGTATTATCATCTTTTCAGATTAGTCACACATAATTCCATTTGGAAAGGAATCCAACCCAAAGTCAAACATAAACCTTGTAGGAGAACAAGTAGAAATCATGGACAGTTAGGTCGAACAGTTGAAGCAGAGTCGAATTCCTATCGTTAGAGTTCACTGGAATTCTCGAATATCATCACCTTTTCACCAATACGTTTTCAGAGACCAACATAAACTGAACTTCGGGACGAAGTTCCCTTTTAGAGGGGAAGACTGTCACAACTCACCATTTCAGGTCATTTCCCAAACTTTGACATTTTACTATTCATAAATCACTATTCATCAAAACACTATTCATCATTTTACTATTCATCATTTTCGAGGTCAATTTGATATTCTGAGAAACATTTGAGAATTTTACTATTCACTAAACACTATTCATTTCCGGAAAAGTTTCCACTATTCACTTGCATTACTCATTTCATCGTAAATTTAGTTTACGGGTATTAAAATTCGCGTAACCATATTGGTTTAGGTGCGAATTCATTTCATTATCAGTAAGGACACTGCATACGGACTAGAGACAGTCTGCATATCATCATAACAGCATTTTCATGTTATACCACTCTTAGGATTTTCAAATTTATATATTTGATATATTTAACGTTTTACGTATAATTATTTATAATTAAACGTTAACACCCGGTTAATAAACACGACGAATATATCTAAATATTCCCACAATGGTCCCGACATATTTTTATATCCTTTATAACATCAGAAAAGTTATAATATTCATTTACCCAGTATTTTGGAAATTTATTTTATTTATAACGTAAGTTTATAAATATTACGACGGTTTTCGTGAAAACTAAACAATAATCACCCGAACACTCAATACTTGTACCCAACATATTTTTAACATCTTTACAACTTTATTTTATCCCGAATAACTTCGTTAACATTTATTTCTAGCAATATAACAAAACTAACTAAAAACTACAATTAATACTACACTAAATTTACTAAGTTACCAAAACCGATTTTTCTTCTCCTTTTCTCATGTAAGACCGGCCCCTAAAGTCTTCCCCAATACCCCAAGTTTTATTTTTTAACCTCTAGCAATTATGTACACTTATAACAATGTAAACTTTTCCTAAATATCTATAAACACCTTTTTCACAATTATACTTGGATCATAAAATCAAAAGCTCATATCTAGCTCATCTTCTTCCTCTCTACATCAAAACCCACGACCCAAATTAGATCCAAGACCAAAATCCATTATTTTTCAAAGATCAAAGCTACAAAGTTGTTCCTTTTATCATTCTAATCAAGATTCTTGCAACATAAACTCAAGTAACACAAGATTTCTCATCATCTAATCACCTATTATTTCAAAGTGAGTTATCAAATTTATTTTCATGATTTCATCTAATTAATACTTGTATCTTATGGTTTTCATGCTTAATTTCATGTACAAGTTAGCTATACCACATTATTTTTGTTAACTTTTTGAACATACAAACCCTAGATTTTGATTTAGGTGTTCCTTTGTTAAATTAACATGATTAGTAGTGATTAGGAACCCATGGCACCCTAAGAAGGTGTATGGTAGGATTAGTACAGCTTTGTGGTGTTTGCAAGAGATTTGGTTGAAGTAGAAACTAGTTTTGAACATGAAAAATGGATTTGTAACAAGTATTTATACATTCTGTCCCATTTTTGTAAATCCAGGAAAATCAGTAAAGATAAAGGAAACTTTGGCAAAATTTTTAGAAAATACTTTCAAAAACGAATCCGTAGGCGAAAGAACGGATTAAAAAGAGTTTATAACGAAGAAGTTATGATTTTTGCAAGTTTATTGACGAAAAGTATATTTTCTGAAAATTGTTGCTGTTGGACGTTTTTCGTCGGACAAAACGAGACATTAGACGTAACCCGGAGGAGCCAAGCTTTCCAAAATATATTACTACATACTAAGACGTAACCGTGGATATAAAGAACAAGTAAAACGGACTTATAACGACAAAGATATTCACGTTTCAATATCGGCAAAACTCATATTGTTTTGACAGCTTTTAGACCAAAAATAATACTAAAACTACGTAGTAACTATAGATTTCTACAAATAATACCATGTACCCAAATTCATAACTAATGAAGTATTAGTGATTACAAGTATACTTTTATCACTACAAGGCGTTATATCAAGGATTTCAAACCGAGGATTTCAACACTAACATTGATACATACGATATATATATATATATATATATATACATTTCAACTAGTTTTATTTTTCTAGTTGCCTTATTTTCCTAAGTCTTGGAAAATGTATATTTTTTATAACAACAGGTATTTTTCCAAAGAGTAGAGTGGTATAGGAAACATGTGCATGGACATTCATAACATCATTTTGTGATCTAAAAAGATCGTTCATCATTCATATTAGGTTGAGGCAGCTAACCGTTCATTGTTGTTGTTCATTTCACTTCATCACAGTATCATCAGTTTAAGGTGAGTTTTCATAGCCCCGTTTTCAATACAATATTTTGATTTCAAATCCCACGGGGGAATACATTGCATCAATTATTTTAGTACGAGCCCAAGTACCAAAACATATGTACATTGCTTAAGTTGCCTTACCAACCTGTTATAGTCCCCTATTTATTATCATGGACCGTTAATTTGCCAATTAAGCGAGAGTGAGTGGATAGATCTATTGAGGGTGATGCCTCCATCCGTGGTAGTTATTACCAACAGTAAGCGGATGCATTTCATGTCTGACATTTTGGGAGTGTTCTGGTAAAACATTCAGGAGGGGCATATAATTTCAACAGTATAGCTTCGGGGTCATGAGCTTAAGGTCTATTGTACTATTTTACTTGACTTTTGTTAAGCACTTTTACTTGTGGTGGCCATACAACATTACCTTTTATAAACCTATGGAATTCACCAACATTCGTGTTGACGTTTTAGCAATGTATTTCAGGTTATTAAGGTAGCTCATGTGACATGCATTTGGACCTTCATGGAGTCGCGGGGTAGACGCGTCTCACCATTATTTCATGCACTTATGTAAACGTTTGATCTAGTAGGACTTGTTTTTATAAACATGCAACACCTTTTTGGGGACCTCATATTGTAAACTCTGGATTATTTCAATGATCAAACGAAGTATTTTCCAAACGACACTTTAGGTCGTTCAATGTAACCGTAACTGTGATGCTATGACAGACACCCCCAGGCATTCCATTCCGCTGCAAGTCAGGTAAATTGGGGGTGTGACAGAACAAGAGGATAGATTACATATGGTGTCAATTGAAATCAAGGGTTATCAAGGTTAAGTATGAAGGTTAAGTATCAAGAATTATCAAGTTAAATATCAAGGATTAACAAGTTAAATATCAAGGATTAACAAGTTTCAAGGCTTTTAGTATTTAAACCCCCAGGCCCAAGCAGGTATCCAAGTAAACCAAGTAGCCCAAGATTGGAGTGATTAACTCCCAAGATGTGAGGGGTTGCAATGCACGCAAGCCCAGTCACCAAGTAAATATAAATGTAGTCCATGTCAATATCATAATGGCCATAGCCCAAGCAAGTATCAAGCAAGACAAATCTAGGATGCATCCATACGCCCCTGTAAACAAGTCATAATCATAGCAGTAGTCGATAATCAAGTAGGGACGGTGGGGGACATCTCTCCAGCCCCACTAGAGTACATAACATTGGTGCATCAATGCTATGGTTGTGGCTACACCACAACAAGTAGCTCCTGGGTACAATACTGAAGGGTCAAGTAGTCAAGGTTTAATATCAAGTACAAGTGTCAAGTCGAAATCAAAGGTTCAAGTCAAAGGTTCAATATCAAGTGTAAAGGTCAAAGGGTCAATCAAAGAGTCAATATCAAAGGATCAATATCAAGGGTAAGTCAAAGGGTAAAGATCAAGGATCAATGTCAAAGGGTCAATCAAGTAATATAAAGGAGAGAGAGAAAAGTCATGAGAGAGAAGTAGTTGTCCTCTTGCTGAAAGAGTACAGAATATCTATACCTTGCTGAAACAATCACAAAGCTAGAACCCAAACAAGTGTAGATGGATCACTCCCGCTTCACCGCACCTAGAAGCAAGTGTATACGAATTATGACGAGTTCAAATTACCTAAGTTACCTCTTTTAGTTATCTTTCTATTTTTAGTAGTTTTCTATTTTAGGTAACTTTCCATATTTAGTAACTTCCCACTTTAATTAGTTTAAGCATTTTAGAAGACTTTCTATTTTTAGTAAGTTTCCTTATTTAGAAGGTTTCCGCAAAATGAGGGTCAGACTCAAAGAACTATCCAAACACTCGAGGATATGCTTCGAGCATGTGTGATAGATTTTGGAAAAGGATGGGAGAAACACTTGCCATTAGTAGAATTCTTGTATAATAACAGTTATCACGCTAGTATTAATGCAACACCATATGAAGCACTTTATTGGAGAAAGTGTAGGTCTCCGGTCTGCTGGGCTGAAGTTAGAGAAGTACAACTTACGGGTCCAAAGATAATCCATGAGACAAATGAGAAAATAGTTCTAATCCGACAACGCTTACAAGCCGCAAGGGATAGGCAAAAGAGTTATGCCGATATAAGACGTAAGCCTTTAGAATTTCAAGTCGGAGATAGGGTTATGTTGAAAGTTTCACCTAGGAAAGGTGTCTTTCATCTCGGAAAGCAAGGGAAGCTTAGTCCGAGATACATTGGACCTTTTAAGGTTTTAGAACGAATTGGTCCAGTGACATAGCGACTTGAATTACCAAATGAACTAAGTAATATACACGATACATTTCACGTCTCCAATCTTAAGAAATGTCTATCAGACGAATCACTCGTTATTCCTATAAAAGAGCTTCAATTGGATGATAAGCTCAATTTCACTGAAGAACCAGTGGAAATCATGGACCGAGAGGTCAAAAATCTAAAACATCACCGGATTCCTATCGTTAATGTACGCTGTGACTCCCAAAGAGGACCAGAGTATACATGGGAACGAGAGGATCAAATTCGTGCTAAATATCTCCATCTATTCTCACCCTCACACACTAACTCTAGTTAAATCTCGGCACAATACTTTCTTTTAGGATGGGAGACTGTCACAACCCACTAACTTCCCTTTAGGTTAGAAATGCCTTACTAACATAACTTAGGCCCTCACTAAGCACACTAGGATTAGAAATGCCTTACTAAATTAACTTAGGCCCTCACTAACGCACACTAGGATTAGAAATGCCTATAGGATTTTTCCCAAGCTAAATTTCTGCTTTATTATATCCTTATGACCTAACTAACCTGACAAGCTCACATATCCACCTATGCCAACCACTACTATGTTTACTTAATGTAAACATCCTGGTATGTCAAGTCAAGGTTATAAACATATTTTCACTAAGAAAACTATCACTATAATACACTATACTTACTAGAAAACCCTAATTGCACCTATGTGATCCCGGTTAGTTTTAAAACCCTAACTGCTTATCTGAACTAACATGAAAAGTGTTTAAGACTTAGATATAGGTTATATTAGTTACCATAGGATATATTAGAACCCTTAGGTTATAGTACAACCCCTAGAACTTAGGTGCAAGTCATATAAGCACAAAACCTTAATTAGGTCATAACTTCTCGAAACTAGGTCTAAACTAGGTCAAATCTTTACCATAAGTTGTCAGTTGTCACCACTTAGTATAAGCTATCTAAGACCTTATATTAGTTACTAAACATCATTAGGACCCTAAACAAAACACTAAACCCTAGGTAAAACCTTAAACTCACACAATATAAAACTAAGTTAAATTTTGACCTAAACACCTAAACCATGCTACTTAAACACCTTAAAACCACCAAGCAACCACCCTAGCACCTCTATATAATCAAGCTAGCACCCTAACACCTCCAAGCACCCAAGCTAGGAGGTGCATCACCTCCTTGTCACCCTTTCTTCCCAAACCGCCTCTCTCGGCCATCTCCCACCACAACCGGCCTACGGCACCCCCTAGCTACCACCATAGCTCATCCTCATCACCACTAGACCCTCCACAACCACCCCTAGCCATGCTTACTCCTCCCTTCCCCTGCTCGACACGTAGCAGCCCGTTCTTGCTCGCTACTCCATATGCGGGCTATAAATACTTCCTTTTGTAAATTTCCTTAGAAGACCTTCTCTTATCTACCTCATATTTCTGTAGTATTAGACCCTTAGAAGCCTTAGGAATCGAGTATCAAAGCCTTGGCCAAGCTGTGTTGTGGTTTGAAGCCGAGAGAAACCCTAGAAACCCATACAGTCTCGTTAAGCCTTCCCCTACCTAGGTAAGCCTTAATTTACATATAGTATACTTATAATAGACTTAGGAGAGACCTTAGATACCTTAGAACCCTTAGCTAGGACCTAGAACCCATTCGTTTGCATGTTTCCTTATTAAAACCTTAGTTAGATTAAACTGCATGTTTATGTTTTATATAGCTTATTTACATGATATAATCTGAATTATGTGGCTTATTTGAACTTATATGAGTTAGTTATAAGCTTAGAAACTAGGTTGCCATGCTAAAATATGAATTACATGCATTTAGGACTAGTTTTGCAAAATATTACATGCATAGGGGTATATTTTGTAAATTCCTGAAACTATAAAGTCTAGAGACTGTTTTTGACATTTCCTAGAAGTTATTAGTGTAAGGATTAGTTTTACAAAGTATTAAAACTATAGGATTGAAATTAAAACAAATATTAAACTAAAAAGGACTAATATTGCAAATATTATAAACATAAGGATAAATAGAGTAAATAATGAAAGTTAGTATAGTTTAGGGACTATTTATGTCATTTCTTTAGGATATATAAGTATAGGGACTAAATGTGCAATAGTTAGAAAGTTATATGCTTAATTGTTATAAGTTTATAAGTATAGGGTAGAAAATGTAAATATATAAACTTAAAGGGTAAAAATGGACTATTTTCGTATAAATACAAAACCTATTTAAGTTAGAAGCATAACACAATACTAGGGAGCTTCATGCGAGGAGTACTATGTGGATATTTTGTTTTGACGAGTTTGTTCGGTTTACGAATTAAAGTACCCTGACTCCTCGAACGATTATTGCATGTACTTCTGAGTTATGATGCCCTGAACGGTGTTATATTATAACTAAACCCTAATAACAACTTAACTCAATAGTAGGGAGCTTCGTGTGAGAAGTATTAACTTCTGAATTATGATGACCCGAACGGTATTATGTTGATAACATAATACAATAGTAGGGAGCTTCATGTGAGGAGTCATATACTTCTAAATTACGATGGCCCGAACGGTATTATGTTATATATAAAAACCTAATAGTAATTAGTTACGAAAACCTAGACTAAGACTTGACATACACATACCTACACAACCCCCAAGATACGTGAGTAAGTTGTCTAAACCCCTACTTTACTTACCTTAAGACCTAGGTGAGTTTTTCATAGCCTCACTTTTAAATGTTTTATAACCCTGTGAGGGGGATACATGCTTTAAACCGAATACAAGTCTTTTTCCTTGGTTATTGCACGAGTAAACTATCTGCTATTATTACATAACAAAAATTCATGAATCTAATCGTTTGGGATATATTACCCACGCGAACGCGAATATAGTTGATAGATCTATTGGAGTTTGACAACTCCCGTTGGTATTAATACCTCACTAGGTGGTACCAATAAGTACTATATTTGAACCCACTGAAGGTTCAACTTTGGCATGTTATCCTTCCCGTCTCTTCATGGTTTGGTCTGCAGACCACATGACCCAGACTGTTAACGTGTGGTTCATTAGCTTAGTACAATATACCGTCTATCCCTAAAACCTTTCCACACATAGGGTTTAAGCTGAACCCTGTGGAACTTGTATTCATACATTAACTATTTAAACCTATGACTCTCACTCAACCTATGTGTTGAGTTTTAAGCATGTTATCTTAGGTAATTAGGCACTGTAGGAACCCTGGCACGGAGAAGTACTGGACATGAGGATGTCCAGAATAGTTATCATTCATCAAGTTTTGTGTCAAAAAACGTATCTTAGGGACCTCTCTTTTGGTAAAAAGTACATCTTTTACTGTAAAAACTCTGATAAATAAATGATAACATCTTTTTCAAAAACATCTCTTTTCGAGTCGTTGTCTATTATCTTATCTTTGTTCCATGAGTAATACTCCAAACACTTAATCCGTTGCGATCAGTGAAAAATGAGGGTGTTACATTTTGCAGGAATTCCAGGTCCTAAAACACAGGTTTTTCTAGAAATTTTCCGGAAACAAAAGATAAAAAATTTTGTCAGGTACTTCCTAACGGCGTCAGGTGTTACAACCTGACAGCGTCAGACCCTGTTTTCTAAAAAAATTTCCAGGTTTTGTTTTTCTGCCGGAATTGTAAAGTTTTGTAAAATCTCAAATTTTTGAACCCAGGAATCTAAAAATATTTATTTTGCAAGCATTATATCTGTATTTGTTTTCTAGGATTTACTTTTATATATAATATAACGCCGATTTTACGCGAGGTTTCGTGCTTGTTTTCTTTGTTACTTACAGGTTATATTAGACAAGAAGATGATTATATTTCAGGAGTGAAGCTTTACATGTACATTTTTTTTGGAGGAAGATTTAACCATGTTACCACATTTTCCATACCGAGCAAATCAGAGGAGTACTAGTTTCTTTCATTCTCATTTATTTTTACTTCTACATCCTTTAACTGAACATTGGGGACAATGTTCGACTTAAGTGTAAGGGGTGTAAAATTGGGATACCTTAGAAACTACAACTTCGCTTGATTTTTGTTTTGCTTAATGGTAGATGTGTAATAAAACTGAAAGAAATACTTGTTAGGGTAATTTTCGCACCAAATTTAAAATTTTTTGCAATATTTAGAAGTGAAACTTTAGTCTTAATAAGTGTCTCATGGATAGGAGTTATATGACTAGCAGAAAAACCGTACCACTCAAAATTTTCCACCCCAAAAATGTGAGGTTCGCCTTTAGATTTATTAGGAAAAAGCATTTATCTTTAGTGCTTGTGAGTGTAGCGGTAGTATTTAGATTCTAGAACTTGCGTTAGTGATGCATCCTGAAACCGCTAGTGAGACTACATTCGTGTAGTTAGGATTTACTATATGATAAGAGGCATTAGGATAACCCTTATTTTAAGCCTGTATTATAATTAGATTAACTTCATTAGTCAAGTAATTTTCCCACACCTTTGAGATATACTCATTTTTAGTACACGATACCCCTAGTACAGCCCTCAGAGCCTATCTTTTTCGTTTATAACTTTAAGCATCTTACTTAAAGGAAGATTTTGTTTACAATCCACCCCCAAATGTACACCCAAATCGCCTTAGCCTAACTTATATGCACTCATCTTTATTGCGTTATTGTTATATGTTTAAACCCTTAGTTAGTTGTCTAATTGATTACATGGTTGCTAAGTCGAGTCATATCTTGTACATAGTGTTTTGGGACGATTGGAACTGTACTAGTGTTATGGAGTAATGGGGAAGAACATTATTTATTACCCCCATATATGCGTTAATGTTTTAAGGTACTCCAAGCGTTTCGATTATCTTGATTCGAGTCTTTATTTTTAATTATGTAAAAGTTCAAGAGTAAGGGGAGGAACCGAGCCCCCTTGATGTATTATTTTGGATGGTAGGGCAAGAATGATTGAAAAAAAAATCAAAAAATTGAGAAAAAAAAAGTAGAAAAAACATATGGACTACCGTGCAGTTTCTTTTATTGTTATGTTGGTCATAATTAGCTTAAGTTGAGTCGAGTCTTGGCTTAGCAACGCCACATTGTATATGTAATTAACTAAGACAATTAACTTGCCACCAGTAAAATATCCCTTTATCCAACAAACCATGTTTTCCTTATCCCTACACCTAACGTTATAACCCCTTTGAAGACCTCTTTGATAGTTTATCCTAGATGCTTACGCCAAAGTGGTGGAGGTTTGATCCTTTCCCAAGCCTATGGTAATCTATTTGCTATGACAGGTAGTGAGAGATATTTCTTCCATTTCCATTTGTGATATATACACTTATAACACGCGAGAGATGAGAGTATCCAAACACTATATGTGAGGTGCTAGTATATAATTTACATGCTTGTTTTGATTAGGGTGGATCGATCATTTATTGTAATTACTTTTATATTAATGTTAAATGACCCCTAACTTGTATTTTAATTGATATAAAAGCTCATTTGCTTGAGGACAAGCAAATCCAAAGTGTAAGGGTATTTGATAAGAATTTATTTGGTACATTTTTAGGGGATCATTTAAGCCCTAAATCGTGTTTTTATGATCAAATATTACCTCAAATCGTTTCTTTTGTCATTTTAGGTACTTGGGACATGAATTCTGGAAAATGAAGCATTTTGGAGCTTTTTATGCTCAAGAATGAAGAAAAGTCAAGAAAGTCAGGTTTATACACCAGACGGCGTCACGCATTGGAGCTGACGCCGTCACCTTTTGACAAGAAGCCATGGATTTTTACACTAGTTACCCTAGAAGAATTTTTCAAGTTAACACCTGACGGCGTCAGGTGTATTTGGAGCAAGGCCGTCTCCCTTTAACTCAACACGAGATGGCCCAAAACATTTATAACGGGACGGTGTCAGAGGTCTCTTGGGCGATACAAAACCCTAAGAAATGGCGACCTGACGGCGTCAAAGGCTAAAACCTGATGCCGTCAGACTTGTATATCTATATATATTTTTCGATTTTTATTCATAAAAAGTGTGGAACTTTTTAGCAAGAAACCCTAGAAGAATTTCACAGCTACATTAGGGTTTCCAAGCCCTCTTTTCTTAAATGTTTAATTAAAGATAAGTCTTCCTTTTAATCATTCAATATGTCCATGTGTTGTTTGATTGATTGTTATTCTTTTCTTTTCTTTAACATGCTAGCTTAAATTTACTACTGTTTGCTTAGATCTAATGAAACCTAGTTGTTGAATATTGATTGTTGAGTTGTTATTGATTGTTTGGTTGATTGATTAGCATCAGGCTTAAGAAAACTGGTTAAATCTCCTATACGGTAACTGGCTTGAACGTCTTAAGAAACGTAATCGGATGTGTATTACGGCTTTATTGGTTATATTTAATGCATGAGTGACTATTAAGGAGGCAATGATAGGATACTAAATATGTCGTCATAGGAAGAGATAGAAACTCATAGGGTTGGGGAAAGATGTACACACCCCCACGAATGGTATTAAGGAATACAATCCTTTCATCCAAACAATCGTAATAATTCAATAATTCAATAGGAAATAACTAGGGAGTAGTGAAATCTAAGTAAACACATTTTCCTCACCATAAGAAGTTCACCAATTTTATTTTATTTTATGTTATTTTATTTTATTTTTTTAATTAATAGTAATTTTGGGTTAGTTGACTAGCAACTAATTCCACCCAGTGTTCCAATACCCGAGATTTCACCAGCTTTCATAAAATATAAAAAATACCAAAAGAATCATCGCTCACCTCTAGACTTAGTTTAAGTAGTTTTCAATCCTAACGAACACTATTCACTAGAGAACGATCAATCCCCCGGTACTTGCCACTCAGTATACTACATCGGTCAGGTACACTGCTTGGAGGATTGCAAGCTTCTCAAGATCCCTTGAGAAGTAAAACTTTTGTGAGTCTTGCGATCCGCATCATCATCGATGAATACTATCACGAATTTGTCCAAGTATGGTTTGCACACTCGGTTCATTAGGTCCATAAATACTGCAGGTGCATTGGTTAAACCAAATGGCATCACTTGGAATTTGTAATGTCCGTAGCGAGTTCTATAGGCAGTTTTGGGAATATCTTCCTCTCAAACTCTTAACTGATGGTACCCTGACCTTAGGTAAATTTTCGAGTATACACTCGATCTTTGTAATTGATCAAACAAGTCATCGATCCTGGGCAGTGGATATCGATTCTTCACCGTGAGTTTGTTCAATTCCCGGTAATTGATGAGTGCTCAAACACTCATCATTTTTACCTATTCTGAGCTACCAAAACATCTAAAAACACTAAAAATTGCATCAAAATAATGAAAATATCCCAGGAATGTGTTTTATATGTTTCAGATGCAAAATAATCAAAAACAGATGAAAAATGAACAAAGTTTGCATAATTGGCATTTTCAGTCCCTTATCTTTCAAAAGTTGTCAAAACTAGTCCCTTGCAATTCTAAAAAACTTGAAAAAGTCACCAAAGGTCCTTTTTAATCACAAAGTTACATATTTAGTCCTTTGGTACAAAGTTTCACAAAATTGCAAGTTTAGTCCCTCAACTTTGAA
Organism: Artemisia argyi; assembly: GCA_030686995.1. Classification (NCBI taxonomy): domain Eukaryota; kingdom Viridiplantae; phylum Streptophyta; class Magnoliopsida; order Asterales; family Asteraceae; genus Artemisia; species Artemisia argyi. The sequence goes on from CM060676.1 coordinate 93,384,461, forward strand.
AATTGACAAAAATGGTCCCTGGGATATTAAAACTTTGAGAAAAACAAATTTTGTCCTTGTACTTCTTATATATGGCAGGAATGGTCCTTGGTTGGAAAGTTTGGTATATTTACATAATTGGTCCCTGAAGTTTCAAAGTATGGCAGATTTAGTCCCTAAAAATTTTTAAAGTGAAAAGCCAACATGGTACCTTGGACTAAGGAAACTTGGCAGAAAATACCCTTATGAGAACTTTGGAATAATGCCACATCAGGTCCCTCATCTTTGCGGTATTTACAAAATTGATCCTTGTGTTAATATTACAAACCAAACGGATCCCTAAATATAAACCCATCCAAATGCCAAATCCAATCCAAACTAAAACATACCAAGCCCATTTCCCTTTTCCGAGCCCAACCTCAAAAGCCCAATCCCCTTTTAATACCACCAGGGTCAACGCTTGACCCTATGGTCAAACCACAGTCAAACAAACACCCCTTTCCCTCTCCTTCCCTCCCCCACACCACTTGCCCATCATATCACCACCACCCCACCATCCCTGTCTAATCCACCGCCCAAACCACGATATATACCTAACAGACAACCACAATTAGTGCCCCCCCCTCCCACACACGCAAACAGAAGCAATTTGCAAATAATATTTTGGCACCAAAAACACGTGGCACCCTGTGGAGGAGTCTCAGTGATCCAACGGCTCAAGTTTATGATGGGATTTGTTCAGAAGACCAAAGGGAACCCTAATCCTCAAGTATAAAAGGAAGAGATTGCAAGGAGAAGACGTAGTAGTCACTTAGCTTAATTTTATGTCGAATTAATGTAATTTCAAATTCAAGTTGTTAGTTTTATTCCAAGAAGCTTGTAATCTGTTTTAGTATTGTAATTTTAACTTTTCTTAATCAAAATTCCAAGTTTTCAGTTAACAATTCAGTTTTAGTATTTCAATTTGCAATTTCCTTTTTAAAGCTTTAATAATGTTCTAAACCTAATATTACTGTATCATAAGCTCACTAAGGTAATATAGATTATAAGAAAACATATAAAAAAGAACTCATCATTACAAACAACACAGGGTACCTTTGCATGAGACAGGAAGCTTTTGGAAGTTGCCTGCAATGGAGGGGCAAGATGGACTTTTACCTAGCTTATCTTTGATAAGCTAGGAGCTTGTTGCAGACAAAGAGGCACTAGTAAAAGCTAGTACAAGGTTTTGAGTTCTTATTTCAAAATTTCAAGTTTTATAGTGTAAAAGTTTATTTCTGTGTTTTTAGGATTTTAATGCTTCATTGTTGTTGAATTGTGTCTATTTATGTTTAATAGTCATAGTTAGACTTGTGGTAATCCCTAGAATTTAGTCATATTAGCTCTAAGTAAGTTTTTCATAATTTAGTTATTTTGAGTGAAATTGTGATTTTAAGTATATGTGGTTAGAATCTGTGTTTTTGTGCTTAAATCTGTTCTTGGTAGTGTATGTGGTTAATCTGAAGCAAGCTTGTGGATTGTAGAAGTGTAAATCTATGAAAGTCAAGAAAATCTAGTTTTTAAGGCCTGTTTGGCATAACTGAGTTGGTGGAGTTCTAGGGTGATTCTGTGTTCAAAGATTATTTGTGTATGCTACATTGTGTTATTATAGGTCATACAAATCATAAAAACCAGTGCTTGTTTAAAAGAAAGTCAAAATCACTTTCAATCCTTCACAAATTATCATCTGTAAGGATTTTTGGTTCCAAACTCATCAAATTTGTTCACAAGTTGTTAAGGTTACTTATTTTCAAGTCCTTGTAGTCTAAAATAGCTTATTCAGTAAGGAAATCAAGATCGAAGTTCAAAAAAGTCAATCTAAGTTTGTAATTTCAAAAAGTCAAAAGTTCATTTGTTTCAGAAATCCAAAACTTGGAAGATTTTTTGTGATTTTTGTGTTAAACTTGAGACCTTGATCTTTTCAGAAATCAATCTTTGTCACCTAGTCTTCAAAGTTCTACTATTAGCTTATTTTTTAGATTTTTCTACAAGCTTGTGCAACTGCTTATTTTGACCTGCAGGGCAAGTCTATGCCCTGTATACAGGTTCTAGACCATATTTCATAACCCTTTTCTAGGTTGATTAGTTGGACCCACCCTTTGCATTTTAGCTTTTTGAGTAGCTTATTAGTGGGGCTTAATAGTGCTGAGCTTATTTTGGGATTCAGACCTCTGGCTTATAGCTTATTGATGTCTTAAACATACCCTGACCAAACATCCACACTGAGTGATCACTGGTGATCATTCAATTTGATAAGCTCACATCTAGCTTATCTGTGGGACTTAGCTTGTGCTTTTTGGCTTATTAAGAAGCTTGTCAGCTTAGCTTATTGGATCCAAGTTCCTTTTGGACTTTCAATCAATCCTGTGGGCCCCACATAGGACTGCGCATTGGCCTTTCGGCCTATTTTGGTCTCAGTCAAACATACAAGTGCTTATTGTTGGGTATTGGCTTATCCCTGTAGCTTATTTAGTGGATTTAGCTTAATTTAAGTATAAACCAGTATCTTGTAGCTACTTGAACCATAGTTGTAGCTTTTAGCTTATTCGATAGCTTTTTACATCACAAAAGTCCCTTTTCAAAAGTGTTTAAGGGTCTGTGTGGGTTTGGTGATCACACAGGGCTTATTCAAGCTTATTTTCAAAAGTGGTTTTGTAAAAAAGTCTTAATTTTGCTTATTAAGTGATTTTGTAAAAAGAAAATCAAAAAAATAAAATAAATAAAAAAGGTGCAAAAAGTGAGGTTCGAACCTGGGACCTCAGCCTCACAACAGACACAACACAACACCCCCTTCCAATTGCTCTGGGGCACCAGTTCCGTTATACCTTGCAACCCTTCTCCTTTTATAGTAGTTTTTGCTTAATTAGCGTATTTCCAACTGTTTGGCATATTCCAGCTTATCTGGATAAGCTGTTGCACCTAGCTTATTTTTCTTAGCTTCTTTATCAGTTAATATACTTCCCATAATTTTTCCATATTTTCACTGTTCATCTAGTAATTTTTAGATTTAATTTTAATTAACTTAGTTTAAATTAAAAAGCCATAAATAAATTAGCTTTTGTACTTAAATTTTATTCCAGATAACTTTTTATAATTTTTCTAAGTTTTATAAGTTATTAAACCTCTGTAAAAATTAGTGTTAAAATTTTCACTTTTCATTTGCTAATTTTCACATTTAATTTAGTTAAACTAGCTTTTAAATAATAATTAAGTAATTAATTCATAAATAGCTTAAGAATTAGTTGTAAAATTATTTTTATAATTTTTTAGGATTTCTGAGATGGTTAATTAGATTTATAAATTTTTCTATAATTATTTAGTCATTTTAGTATTATTAGTAATTTAAATTAGTTTAAATAGTTTAATTAATATAATTATTATTTAATTAATAAAAAAAACCCACAAAAAGACAAAAACATTTCTTTTTAATTTTTATACTTTCTTCAAGTTCATTTAGAGGTTTAGAAAATAGTTTTGCAAGTTTTTAGTTTAATTTGTAGCCTTTGTCATTTTTAGTTTGATTTAAATTAGATTTAAATTACTTTTTAAATAGTTTTAATTAATTAATTAGTATTTAAATATTAAAATAATCAAGTTAATAATTTCATTTTCATTTTAAATTTTCTTTTTGTTTTAAGTTTGAAAAAGTTTCACTTGCACCCCCTGTAGTTGTAAATTGTTAAATCCCACTTTTCTCTGTCTGTAATCTGATTTCCCATTTGTGTATCTGTGATTATATTTGTATATCTGTTATTGTTAATATTATTCCAAATTGTTCAAATACCAAATAATCAGTAGCATAATCACTTCTCAATCATCTTTGGCTACTGTCCTCAGCGCCACTCATTCCTAAAACGTTTTCAAAAGCACCATTGCAATCTCGCTGGGACATAACGACCCGGGGAAACACTATACTATTCATGGATAATTGGCCTAAGCTGTCTTTGACTTATTTGACCTTGGTCAATAATATCTGACGGTTTAGCAACAACCAAAATTTGGCGCCGCTGCCGGGGAGGTTGTTGCGTGTTTTAAAATCGTTTTAAGTTTAGTGGTTTTCAAAACCCTCCCTGTACAAATTTCACCACTTTTGTAAAAAGTTTTTGTAAAAATATCAATCATATCAAAAAGTTCATTAACATTTTTCCTAAAGTGTTAACAACACAAAAAAAAAATCAAAAAACAACAAAACAAATTGTGAAGTTAAATTACTTCGTTATCTTTAAGATTACAACCTATACAGTTGGCATAAGGTAAGTTCTGACATTAAATTACGAACTGAAGAGAGATCCATTCTTCTCTCCCGCCAGCCTGCGAGTAATCTTAAAGGAACGATTTTGGTTAACGAATCAGTTCCAAAAATATTTCCCAAAGTTTTTTGCACACACACCCAAAAGCCCAAAAACAATTTTTCTGTTAATAAATACATAAAATCTTACCACCGCAAACCAAGGCAGAACACCTACCAACTAGGGGTGTCGACATAATAAGTTCCCAAACTAAAGATTAAAACTTGCCATTGTATCCCTGTGAGTGGTGTACCTTTTTCAAAGAAGTCATTCACTTGTGATTATTGGTTTAAGTTCCCTATTATTTTGCCTCGAATTTGTTTTGAAAAATTGTTTTTAGTGCATGCGCACTCGTTCATAAACAAAGCGTAAAAATCAGAAAAACGTACCCGAGATACGTACTGTTATTGAAGAACCTAAAACAGAAATGGACGACGGGCCACCACCACCCCCTGACCCTCCCAAGGATGAGCCAGCTCCCGATCTCCGAATGATGGAGGAGTTGTGCCAGCCTACCATGCAAAGGAGGGGCGGACCTATTGCACCACTCACTATTGAGGCTACGGACTTTGGCCTCAAGCACCACATGATCCAACAAGTCCAAAATTCGTTTCAATTTCACGGATTACCGGGTGACGATGCTAACAAGCATCTTGATAAATACCTTACCGTCACCCAAAGCATGAAACAGCATGGTGTCACCGATGATGCCCTCCGGCTGTTTCTCTTCCCCTATTCTCTCACCCATCATGCCACTGCATGGTTTGATCGACTCCCCAAGAATTCTATTCGTCCCTTTGATGAAATGGTAACCAAGTTTTTAGCAAAATATTTTCCACCTTCCATGGTTACCAAGTTACGAAATGATATCAGCAACTTCCGGAAGTGTCCCGATGAGTCTCTATTTGAGGCCTGGGAACGTTATAAGCTAGCAATTGATCGGTGCCCTAACTGCAATATGTTACAAGTTACCATCATAGATACCTTCTATAATGGTCTGACATTGAGGCACCGGGATACTCTCAAAGCTGTTGCTGGTGGGACCTTTATGAAAAGGCAACCCAAAGAATGCTATGATCTAATTGAGAACATGACTGCCTACCATAATTTCTGGGATTCCTCTGCGGAGAGGGATGAGTCATGTAAATCAGTCATTCCTTCATCATCGTCTCCTGAAATAATAGCTCTCACTAAAAAGATGGATGATATCTCTACGGCTGTGTTGAGAATGAACCAAACTATGCAAAATCAACAAGTTCAAAATCAACAAGTGAAAGCCGTGGCCCGAAGTTGTGAAACTTGTGGAGGCCTACATCTATATTTGGTTTTCCTTAAGAGAACGTTTATGCTGCTCAAGGTTCCTACAACATGGGGGGTAATTCTTACCAACCACAAGGGGACCGTAATCTCTTAAGCTATCGTTCCAACAATTTTCTTGGACCTCCCGGTTTTAACCAAAATCAAAACCGTAACTCGAATCAAAATCAGAATCGAGGAGATTTTAACCAAGGTCAAAACCCGAATCTCCAAAACCCGAACCAAAATCAAGGTCATTTTAATCAAACAACTTTCAAAATGGCAATCAAAATCAAGGTTTTCAAGGAAATTTTCAAAGAAACCAAGGTCAAGGGAATTACAATCTGGGTAATTTCAATCAGAGAAATAATTTTCAGGGTAACAACAACCAAAACCAAGGAAATTTTCAAAACAACAGTGTTCAAAATTTTCCTAACCAAAATCAAAACGTTGTTCAACCCTCGTCTTCCTCCGATGAAGTGCTAAAACAATTCATGAAAGCACAAGAGGAAACGAATCGGTTATTGATCAACAAGATCTCTGAGCTTTAGAAGTCTTTAATTGATCGACCCTCGGGCCCGGGTACACTACCAAGCAACACGATCGCTAGCCCGAGGGGCGATGTCAAAGCGATCACTACCGGAAGTGGAGTATCATACAATGGACCCACGGCTCCCTCTACCTCTTCTTCTCCTCCAACTAAGGTAGTGGAACGTGAACCTGAGGTTACCACGGACACGGTACTTCCTACTAATAACGGAGGTACCAACAACGTCCACCCTCAAGTTGTCCCGGTCCCGACTCGTAAATCAAAAGTTGTATTTGATCCTCCGGAAAGTTCTGATGAAATTCCAAAGAACAATCCCAAGCCTTCAATTCCATAACCTTCACGTTTAAATGATCAAAAGAACCGCGAAAAAGCTAATCATCAGATGGAAAAATTTTACCAAATTTTCCAAGAGTTACATTTCGATATTAGCTTCGCGGATGCTCTTCTTCTAATGCCTAAATTTCCTTCAACAATCAAAAATCTGATAAGCAATAAGGAAAAACTCTGTGAGATGGCTAAAACTCCACTTAATGAGCATTGCTCAGTAGTGCTCTTGAAAAAGCTTCCCGAAAAGCTTTGAGATCCCGGGAAATTTCTCATTCCTTGCATTTTCCCGGGGATGGTTGAATGCTTTGCCTTGGCCGATCTTGGTGCAAGCATTAACCTTATGCCTCATTCAATCTGGATGAGACTCTCTCTCCCTACTCTCACTCCTACCTGCATGACTCTCGAGCTTGCAGACCGTACTATATCTCGTCCTCTCGGCATTGCCGAAGATATCTTCGTGAAAGTAGGAAAGTTCCATTTTCCGGCAGATTTCTTGATTGTTGATTTCGATGCTGACCCAAGAGTTCTTCTCATTCTTGGGAGGGGATTCTTAAGAACGGGTCGTGCTCTAATCGGTGTTTTTGAGGAAGAAATCACTCTACGTGTTGGTAATGAAGCCGTCACATTCAATCTTGATCAGACTTCAAGATATTCCTCAAACTATGACGCTGAAACGGTAAACCGAATTGATATCATCGATGTTGCGTCAGAGGAGTATTCTCAAGAGTTCCTCGGTTTCTCATCAAGTGGCAGTACCACTCTTTCTTCTGAGCCTATCATATCCGACTCTTCCCCTTCTCTCACTCCATTTGAGGGAAGTGACTTCCTTCTGGAAGAGGTCGAGGCTTTTCTTGCTCAGGATAGCTCAATCTCTCATGAGATTGATGAAAACTATCTTGACCCGGAGGGGGATATTCTTCTTCTTGAAAGATTGTTAAATGACGATCCTTCACCCTCTCCGTCTCCAAAACAACTTCATAAAGCGGAAATTAAGTCTATTGAAAAATCTGAAGAATTTCCCGAGGTTGAGCTCAAGGACTTGCCTCCTCATCTAGAATATGCATTTTTGGAGGGTGATGATAAATTACCCGTCATTATTGCTAAAGACTTGAAAGATGAGGAAAAGGCTGCACTCCTAAAGGTTCTTAAGTCACACAAGCAAGCAATTGCTTGGAAACTCTCCGACATTAAGGGTATTAGCCTGGACTTTTGTACACACAAGATCTTAATGGAGGATGATTTTAAGCCAGCAGTGCAACAACAGAGAAGGGTAAATCCCAAAATCCACGAAGTTATCAAACAAGAGGTTCTAAAACTTCTTGATGCGGGATTGATTTACCCTAAATCTGACAGTCCTTGGGTTAGCCCAATTCATTGCTTTCCTAAAAAGGGTGGCATAACCGTTGTCACCAACGAGGAAAACGAGTTGATTCCAACTCGTTTGGTCACGGGTTGGCGAGTATGTATTGACTATCGTAAGTTGAATGAAGCCACCCGTAAAAACCATTTTCCTCTGCCTTTTATGGACCAGATGCTCGAAAGACTAGCAGGGAATGAATACTACTGTTTCCTCGATGGTTTCTCGGGTTACTTCCAAATCCCCATTGATCCACAGGATCAAGAGAAAACTACCTTCACATGCCCCTACGGAACTTTTTCTTACAGACATATGCCTTTCGGCTTATGTAATGCACCAGGCACGTTCCAAAGGTGCATGATGTCAATCTTTTCCGACATGATCGGGAAATCCATGGAGGTATTTATGGATGACTTTTCAGTCATCGGGGATTCATTCCAGTCTTGTCTCTCCCACTTGGAACAGATGCTAAAGCGTTGTAAAGAAACGAATTTGAGTCTCAACTGAGAGAACAGCCATTTTATGGTTAAAGAGGGCATTGTCCTCGGCCATAAAATTTTAAAAAATGGGATCGAGGTTGACAAAGTCAAAATTGATGTCATAGCTAAATTACGTCATCGCACTACCGTTAAAGGTGTTAGGAGCTTTTTGGGTCATGCCGGTTTCTATTGTAGGTTTATCCAAGATTTCTCTAAAATCGGGCGGCCTATGACCCATCTCCTCGAGAAGGATGCTTCTTTTATCTTTTCTCCTGTGTGCATCGAAGCTTTTGAAACCTTAAAGAAAAAGCTTACTGAGGCACCGATTCTTGTTGCCCCCGATTGGGACCTACCTTTTGAGCTTATGTGCGATGCTAGTGATTTTACCATAGGTGCGGTCCTGGGGCAACGAAAGCAAAATACTTTTAGCCTATACACTACGCAAGCAAAACTATGACCGAGGTTCAGAGTCATTACACCACCAGTGAAAAAGAACTATTAGCTGTGGTGTATGCCTTTGAAAAATTTCGGCCATACTTGATACTGACCAAATGCGTAGTGTATACGGATCACTCGGCTTTGAATTACCTATTTGCAAAACAAGATGCAAAGCCGAGGCTACTCTGTTGGGTTCTCCTCCTCCAGGAATTTGATATCATTATCCGTGATAAAAAGGGAGCCGAGAAAATTGCTGTTGATCATCTCTCATGATTAGAAAACCCTCACCAGGATGTGTCCGAGAAACAGGAAATAAATGAAACATTTCCTCTCGAGACACTCAATGCGGTTTCTTTTTGTGGTGACTCTACTACCCCATGGTTTGCCGACTTTGCAAATTACAATGCGGGTAATGATGAGGCGAAAAATGAACAGTTTTTAGGGGGTCATTTAAGCCCGGAATTGAATTTATTTGATCAAATATTGCCCTAAATCGTTCCTTTTGTGATTTTAGGTACTTTGGGAGTGAATTCTGGAAAAGGAAGCATTTTGGACGTTTTTGGAGCATAAAAGTGAAGAAAACGGCAAAGACTTAATTTTCCATGCTGAGAACAGTACTTGACGGCGTCAAGAAGAAAAATGTGACGGCGTCAGGAGTAAAGTCCATGACGACCCAGAGAAAACCTGAAGGCGTCAAGAGAAGGGCGTCAAGAGTATTTTTGGTGACGGCCTGCATAAGGAGTACACATGACGGTGTCAAACTCAGATCTAGGCAGTCCAGGAAATTATTTGGCGGCGAGATGACGGCGTCAGAAATTTGTTCTTGACGCCGTCACCTATCAGAATCTATATATACTTTTCTATTTTTCATTCATTAAAGAGAGGAACTTGTGTGGAGAATACTAGGGTCGAACCTAATAAACCCTAGGTCATTTTTTACAGTATTTTCAAGGGTTTTCACCCCTTGAAACCTTTCATGTTCAATTAAGATAAGTCCTCTTTCAATTCAATCAATATCTCTATGTGTTGTTTGAATATATATTATGCTTGTCTTGATTTTAACATGCTAGGCTAGATCTATCTTGTGTTTGCTTAGATGTAATGAAACCTAGATGTTAATTATAGGTTGATTGCTTGTTTAAAGTTGTAATGGATGAATGATTTCAATGTTAGGCTTAAGAGAACTGGCAGATCTCCATTGTGAAACATGCTTGAACATCTTAGGAAACATGAACCGATGTGTACTAGGTTTTTATTGGTTGTATTTAATGCATGAGCAAATTCTAATGATCCCATGTTAGGAGCTTCTGAGCCGGCTTGACATAGGAGTGAAGTAGGCGCTTATAGGATTGGGGAAGTAAGTACGCCACCCCATGAATGGTATTAAGGAATACAATCCGTCATCCACGCAACTGTAACAAGTAATTAACCTGTAAAAGATATCTAGGGAGTAGTGAAACCTAAGTAAACACAATTCTCCCATATATTGCTCACACCACTAGTTTAATTTAGTTTATTTTCATTTTTAGTATTTTATTTTTATTGGATCTTTAGTTATTGGGTTAGTTGACTAGCAACTAATTCCGCTCAACTCCTTCAAAACCGAGATTTTTACTTGCTTTTATAAAATATAAAAAATACAAAAAGAATCATCCCTCATCTCTAGACCTAGTCTTTAGGTTTTCTAATCCTAGCGACACTATTCCTAGCTGAACGATCAATCCCCCGGTACTTGTCATTATACTATACTACATCGATCAGGTACACTGCCTGATGGGGGTTGTAAGCTTCTCAAGATCCCTTGAGAAGTAAAGCCTGGTGCAATCCCTACGCATCAAGTTTTTGGCGCCGCAGCCCAGGGAATAGTTATTGTCTAGGTTAGAACTTCTTTTTATTAGGTCTACTTGCTAGATTCCTTTCTAGTAAGATTTTATTTTTATTTTTAGGTCTTCTTTAGTCTATCTATTTCTTCGTGTTTTTGTTCGTAACTCTTCGCCATCCGACATCATGGACGATGGTAACATCTTTGAACCCATCATCCCACCACAACAGGACCACCCACAAAACCCACCACTAGCTAACCAACCTCTTAGGCCCCGAACCCTAGGAGAGTATTCCCGACCTAGCCACCAAGGCTACCGAAACACCATTGGGCTCACCCAAGGAGTCAATGTGTCTCCATTGCGATCCGACACCATCCGGTTTGTGCAAACCGGATGTGCATTCCATGGACTTCGTTCCGAAGATCCAAATCAACATCTCAAGGACTTCCTTAAAATCGTAGATTCTATAGACCTTGATGTTACAACTAGAGAGTCAACCCGATTAGGCCTATTCCAATTCTCTCTACTTGATCAAGCTAGTCATTGGCTTGAGCGTTTACCCGCGGGATCCATCACCTCATGGGATGATCTCACCACTCGTTTCCTTGCTCAATGTTTCCCACCGGGGAGAACTACCAAGCTTAGAAATGACATCATGATGTTCCAACAACGTCAAAATGAAACTCTATATGAAGCATGGACTCGATTCAAGGACTACCAAAAAGTCCCTCATCATGGCATAGACCTTTGGCTCCAAGTCCAAATCTGCTATGACCATATCGATCTATTCACAAGGCGAGCCATTGACCAATCGGCCGGTGGTAAGCTACGTGATCTAAGTGCGGAACAATCATGGGGACTCATAGAAGATCTTGCTCTCTATGACAACGAAAGTTGGAATGATCCCCGTGATTTGAACAAAACGGTCAAGGCAATATCTTTGCCTTCGAACAATTCTAGCACTCCCGACCGTAGGATCATGGAACTTGAGGACCAAGTCAAGTTTCTCATGAAATCTTACGAAGCTCCTAAGCCTTCAAGCCAAGTGAACAAAATCACTTCTTCATGCGAATTATGTAGTGGTCCCCATGACACTCGTGATTGTGTGGAACTCCCCGGAACAGCTTTTGCGGACTACGCATCCTCGCGTACCGACAAAGAGGGAGATCAGTGGTACACTTTCAAACCCGAGCCAAACCCGTATGGTGATTCCTACAACCCTTCTTGGAAAAATTACCCAAACGTTAGGTGGAAACAAAATCAAGCCAATTCTTCAAATCCGCCTAATCGTTACCAACAAAACGGTCCACCCTCCAACCGTACTTTCAACAACAATCCTTCTAACAACTATGGTAGTACCAACAATCTTGAAGGATTGATGTCTAAGTTTATGGCATCTCAAGAAGCTCGCATATCTAAGTTTGAAGCCGATTTCAAACAAAAGCAAAGCGAGATGACCACCAAAATTGACACATTGTTGAAAGTTCTCAATGACCGAGAAATGGGAGCACTCCCAAGCGACACGGTCAAGAACCCGAAACTAAACGTAAATTCCATATCATTAGTTTCGTCACCCACTTCTTCAAAAGGACCAATCGAAAGGACCAATCAACGAGCACGTGTTTCAAGCAAAACCAAATTCTTCAAAAGGACCAATCGAATAAAACACCCAATATAAAACCGGTCAAAAGCATAGTTGAAACACCTCCTATGCAAGACCTTGACGATGAATTCAAGGAGCTTCACCTTGAACGCCCCGTTATTGATGTCTTAGCCCGTGCTCCCTACTATAGTGCCCTCCTAGAAAAGTATGAGAAGTTGAAACTAGGTAAAAATGGGACCGCCTTCGTTCAAAACAAGTTGCCAAAAAAGCTTGATGATCCGGGTATATTTGTTTTGTCTTGTAAGATAGGTAGATCCGAAGCTTTCGACACACTAGCCGATTTAGTGTCAAGCCTCAACTTGATTCCCTTATCCCTTTTTACCACTCTCAAGCTAGGAAAGTTAGAGGAGACGGAGGTATTAATTGGTCTAGCGGATGGGAGTATTGCCCGCCCGGTTGGAATGATTAAGGATGTAGTTGTTCACGTAGGGAAGTTAACTATCTTAGCGGATTTTCACGTCCTAGACATGGTTAGTGACACTACATGCCCATTGTTGGTAGGAAGAGGATTTTTAGCAACCGCTAGCACCATGATAGATTGTAAGGAGTCTAAGATAGCGGTAGGTGAGGGCGATACTTGGTTGGTATATGATGTTAAGAAACATAGCTACGATTGTGGGGATGAACCGACACTGCATTGGGTAGAGATGAATAGGAGACCATCCAGATATGGACCTTGGATAGAAAGGAACTTTATAGGACCTCAACGCCCATTCTATCTAGAAAAAGATTTCATCGATAAGACACATTCGGTGGAACAACTCATAGCTATAGATGAAGAGCTAGACCCTTTTGAGGACCCCTTAGTCTATAGGAAGATGATTGAGTTCTTAAGCGTAATGCCTATTAATATAGAGATGAACAAGTGGAAAAGAGAAGGAAATAAGTGTAAATGGAGGTGGGACAAGCCACCTAAGGAAGGTGACGGATCATGGCATATGAAGATGATTTTGTATGATCTGGATGGAGAGAAGTTTGAAAGGTCATACCGTACAAAGAAAACCGATAGGAAGTTAAAACCTAAGTTTGATCCCAAAGATATCCTCAATGAGGAACTCACCCATGTCACGTAGTAACCCATGACCTTGAGTCTAGCTACAAGACTCGTAAATAAAGAAAAGCGCTTCTTGGGAGGCAACCCATGCTTTGTGTGATTTTTATTTTGTTTGTTTGTTATTTGCTTCCGTATGCATGCTTTATTTTTATTGCTGGTAGATCATGTTTCAAAACTAAATAGTGAAAATACTTTATTTTGTTGTTTGGCCTAGTCTTAACTTCATCCAAAGGTATTTCGCAAAAGATAAGTGTAAGGGGAAACCCCAAATATGTTTTTGAGAAACAAAACCGATCATGATTCCCCACAATATTAAGTGAACATGTATATTCGTATTTGTTAGAGTCAAATGCTTGTATCGAGTCATAATGATGTTTTGCAGGATTTTCCAGGAAGTAGGACGAAGTTTTTCCAGAAATTTTCCGGAAACTTAACATAAGAATTTCTGCAGATCACTTCTGACGGCGTCAGGAAGAAATTCCTGACGGCGTCACGTGTAAAATTCTGGAAATTTTACCAGTTTTGTTTTTCTAACGGAGTCTTAAAGTTTTTGTTGAATTATTAGTTTTATAATCTACAGGAAATCTGCAAACATCATTCCACAAGCATTATATCTTATTTTGTTTTCTAGGTTTTATTAGCATATATAGATTGCCGCCAATTTTATGCGAGGTTGTCTTGTCTATTTTCTCAGGCTTCACAAGTTATGTATGACAAGAAGATGATTTATATTCTGGAAGGGAAGCTTTGATTGTTCATTTTCTTGGAGGAAGATCTAACCTGGCCACCTTATTATCCATACCGAGCGAATCAGGGGAGTATTTGATTTTATTCGTTTTACTTATTTCACTTTTACATTCTTTACTTGAACATTGGGGACAATGTTCATCCTAAGTGTTAGGGGAGGGTAAAATGATGATACCTTACAAATACACTTTCGCTTGAGTTTGTTTGTTTGATGGTAGATGTGTAATAAAACTATGAGAAATACTTGTTACTGTAATTTTAGCGCCAAATTTAAAATTTTTTACAAAATTTAGGAGTGAAACTTTAGCCATAGCAAGCGTCTCATGGATAGGAGATTGTATGACTAGCACAAAACTGTACCATTCAGAAAAAATTTTCACCCAAATATGTGAGGTTCGCCTTTAGATTTGATAGGAAAAGCATTTACTATTAGTGCTTATGAGTGTACTGGTAGCATTTAGATTCTAGAACTTGTGTTAGTGATGCATCCCGAGACCGCTAGTGAGACTACATTCGTGTAGTAGGATTTTTTTTTTTTTTTTTTTGGGTAAAAGGGTTATTCACCCTGGCAAAATATATTATCCAAAAAACGTTGAAGTACAAAATGACGAGGGTGATTTCCCTCGCCCCCAGTCCCTCAGGACACTTACAAGACACCTATCTAAGAATGACAAACCATTCTTAAAACTAACCTGCACAACATGTGCAACTAACCAAACAAACATGCTAAACAAAAGCAACTACTATATGAACAAAAAACTACAACGACTAAAAGATTACAAATATAATTAAGTTCTTGAATCATCACACGTCGTCGTAGAAGTCCATAACCTTCAATGATGCAGCATTGGATCATCAAAAAAGAAATCAGTTCTTGATATAGAAAAAACCAATGCACTCACCAACCTATCCACAAGACCCCACCAACAACAAGCCAAAGCATACGCAATATGAACCAAGCTTGAAGATTAAGTAGACTTGTACATACAATAGGGTCCAAACCCTAACATCCATCAAAAGAAAGCAGCTTCGATCCCATGCATAAAATAGAACCATAATATGAAGATCGAACCACCCATAAACGATCCATAGAAAAAAGAATTACTATTGATCGAGTCAAGGATTTTTGAATAAGATACCCGAGAAACTTAACTTACATATGCCATCATTGAAACCAACAGTAGGTATAACGAACCCTACATCTTCAATAATCAACTAAGCAGCAAGTCCAAAGAATAACCAAAACGATCATCAAGTCGGAACATAAACATAAGATAGACTAACCAAACTTGTGAAATCAATGGACTTGTACATACAATAGGGTTAAACCCTAACCTCCAAAACTGATCGAATAAATTTATGGCTAGGAACCAATAAACTTCAAACACCAAACCGACCAGCATCAATACACGTAATGATTATAAAACAGAACCATCTAACATGACTAACCCAAGCAGTGAACAAGGCAGCTACAATCCATCACAAAATATATCATCAATGTGTTTAAGACCAAACCTTGAAAGATGAACCGTAAAAAACCAAGCTCCCATTTGACTTCCAGCATAAAACGATCAATAGCAGCAAGAAAATGTAGAACGATCATGCAGCAATATCACGAATAAGCACTAAACTAGGGTTTAAAAAAACCCTAACATACCAATAGGCAGTCGAACAAATAACACCATGAGCAGCATGACTTGGCCATGACATCACAACTAGACTTACATCTAGACCTTCATCTCTCTCATAACCCACGAACATAATAACAAACATCATCTTTGAACATGCAGAAAACCAATCGACTTCCAGAATAAAACCCACGATCAATAGATCGACTAACATGAATGAATGGATTAAAGAATCCAACTTGCATACCTCACAAAAATATTCAGGAACGATCAGCACACCAAACCGCATAATGAATCAAAACCGAATTATACAAAACCCTAAAAAAGGATTCGTTCATGGATAAGTTTTGATTAGATCAGATTGCATATATTAATATGATAGCAGCCGACATAGGAAAAATAGGTGCGATCCACACTTGAACCCCAAAGGCGGTTATGAATAATAAGAATGACAATACAAATCCTAACCCTAAATCAAAAACGATTTAAGGATTCAGAAACCGCCCATAATCGAAACCCTAAAAAAAAGCACACTAAAAATCGAAACCCTAACAAGGATAACGAATTGAATGATACACTTAACCATAAGAATGATTAAGAAAGTGCTTAAAAGGGTAGATCAATCAAGATAAATGTATAGTCGGTTAAGAAAACCCACTTATGAGTCATAAGACAAAGATCAATCAAAGAACCCTAACAAAAGAGAATCAGCCGCCCCAACCATGAAATAATCAGCCCTAAAACATGTATTGCATACCTAAAGAACAATAACAATCATTCCAAGGTAGAGAGGACACGAATTAGAGTGGATTTTGGCCGGAAAAGGAGAAGGGGAGGGGCGGCCTGAATTCTCCTAGAGAGAGAAGTCGTTTAGGGTTTACTTGGAAAGATGTTTGTTCCTTGTATAGTAGGATTTACTACATGATAAGAGGCATTAGGATCACCCTTGTGTTAAACACGTATCATAATTACTTGACCATTTAAGTCATATTACTTGGCTAGTTAAGTCAATTAATTTTTCCCACACCTTAGCGTTGTACTCATTTTTAGTACACGAAACCCCTAGTACACCCCTCCGAGCCTATCTTTTCATTTTTAACTTTAAGCATCTTACTTAAAGGAAGAATTTGTTACAACCCACTTAAATGTACACCCAAATCGCCTTAGCCTTCCGTGTATGCACTCATCTTTAGTGCATTATTGTTATTTGTTAAACCCTTAGTTAATTATCTAATTGATTACATGGTTGCTAAGTCGAGTCATATCCTTGTACATATTGTTTTGGGACGATTGGGACGATTGTGTAAGTACTTATTTTATGGAGTAATGGGGAAGAACATCATTTATTACCCCCATTTGTACGTTAATCTTAAAAGTACTCCAAGTGTTTTGATTATCTTAATTCGAGTCATTAGATTAGTTTATTGTAAAGTATGTAAAAATTCAAGTGTAAGGGGAATTTTCATTCCCTATGATGTATTATTTTGGATGGTAGGGTAAGAGTGTATGCAAAAAAAAAATTAAAAAAAAAAAAAAAAAAAAAAAAAAAAAAATACGGACTACCATCCCTTTTCATTTTATGTTTTTGTTATTTTTCATTTATTAGCTTAAGTCGAGTCTAGTCTTGGCTTAGCAACGCCATATTATACATGTAATTAACCAAGATTGTTAACTCACCACCAGTAAAGACTGCCTATATCCAACAAAACCGTGTATTCCATATCCCTACACCTAACATTACAACCCTTTAAAAGACCTCTTTGATAGTTTATCCTAGGTGCTTACGCCATGTGGTGGAGGTTTGATCCTTTCCCAAGCTTATGGTAATCTATTTTGCTATGACAGGTAGTGAGAGATGTTTTCCATTTCCATATTGTGATATATACTTTATTACACCCGAGAGATGTGAGTATCTAAACACTATTTGTGAGATGCTAGTATATGACCTCCGTTCTTGTCTTTGGTCTTTAGTGGAACGATTATTTGTTGTAATTACTTTTATATTAGTGTTAAATGACCCCTAACTTGTATTTTGACTAGAATAAAAGCGCATTTGCTTGAGGACAAGCAAATCTCAAGTGTAAGGGTATATGATGAGGCAAAAAATGAACCATTTTTAGGGGGTCATTTAAGCCCGGAATTGAATTTATTTGATCAAATATTGCCCTAAATCGTTCCTTTTGTGATTTTAGGTACTTTGGGAGTGAATTCTGGAAAAGGAAGCACTTTGGACGTTTTTGGAGCATAAAAGTGAAGAAAACGGCAAAGACTTAATTTTCCATGCTGAGAACAGTACCTGGTGGCGTCAAGAAAAAAAATGTGACGGCGTCAGGAGTAAAATCCATGACGACCCAGAGAAAACCTGAAGGCGTCAAGAGTATTTTTGGTGACGGCCTGCATAAGGAGTACACATGACGGCGTCAAACCCAGATCTAGGCAGTCCGAGAAATTATTTGGCGGCGAGATGACGGCGTCAGAAATTTGTTCTTGATGCCGTCACCTATCAGAATCTATATATACTTTTCTATTTTTCATTCATTAAAGAGAGGAACTTGTGTAGAGAATACTAGGGTCGAACCTAATAAACCATAGGTCATTTTTTACAGTATTTTCAAGGGTTTTCACCCCTTGAAACCTTTCATGTTCAATTAAGATAAGTCCTCTTTCAATTCAATCAATCTGTCTATGTGTTGTTTGAATATATCTTATGCTTGCCTTGATTTTAACATGCTAGGCTAGATCTATCTTGTGTTTGCTTAGATGTAATGAAACCTAGATGTTAATTATAGGTTGATTGCTTGTTTATAGTTGTAAGGGATGAATGATTTCAATGTTAGGCTGGCAGATCTCCATTGTGTAACATGCTTGAACGTCTTAGGAAACATGAACCGGTGTGTACTAGGTTTTTATTGGTTGTATTTAATGCATGAGCAAATTCTAATGATCCCATGTTAGGAGCTTCTTAGCCGGCTCGACATAGGAGTGAAGTAGGCGCTTATAGGATTGGGGAAGTAAGTACGCCACCCCATGAATGGTATTAAGGAATACAATCCGTCATCCACGCAACTGTAACAAGTAATTAACCTGTAAAAGATATCTAGGGAGTAGTGAAACCTAAGTAAACACAATTCTCCCATATATTGCTCACACCACTAGTTTAATTTAGTTTATTTTCATTTTTAGTATTTTATTTTGATAGCATCTTTAGTTATTGGGTTAGTTGACTAGCAACTAATTCCGCCCAACTCCTTCAAAACCGAGATTTTTACTTGCTTTTATAAAATATAAAAAAATACAAAAAGAATCATCCCTCATCTCTAGACCTAGTCTTTAGGTTTTCTAATCCTAGCGACACTATTCCTAGCTGAACGATCAATCCCCCGGTACTTGTCATTATACTATACTACATCGATCAGGTACACTGCCTGGTGGGGGTTGTAAGCTTCTCAAGATCCCTTGAGAAGTAAAGCCTGGTGCAATCCCTACGCATCAGGTAACTTCATCATGAAGGGGATGTCGTCCCAACAGAAAAACAAATTCTTCAAAGACGTTAAACATTACTTCTGGGAAGACCCCTATCTATTCAAAATCTGTGCCGATCAAGTCATCAGGCGATGTGTTTACGGACAGGAAGCCGCTGATATTCTCAAGGCTTGCCATGCTGGACCCACCGAGGGCCACCAAAGTCCTAACTACACCGCCAAAAAGGTGTTTGACTCCAGTTTTTATTGGCCCACAATCTATAAGGATGCCCACGAACTAGTCAAAGCTTGTGACGCTTGTCAGCGTCACGAGAATATTTCACAAAAGAACGAAATGCCACAAAATGCCATTCAAGTTTGTGAAATCTTTGACGTCTGGGGCATTGATTTTATGGGGCCATTCCCATCTTCTCGTGGAAAGAAATACATTCTCGTGGTTTTTGACTACTTGTCAAAAGGGGTTGAGGCAAAAGCCTTACCCACTAACGATGCCCGAGTTGTTGTGAAATTCTTGAAATCCCTCTTTGCTCGTTTTGGAGCTCCCCGTGCCATCATTAGTGATCGCGGTACAGACTTTTGCAATGATCAATTCGCAAAAGTCATTCATAAGTACGGTGTTACTCACCGTCTTTCTACCGCGTATCACCCACAAACAAGTGGGCAAGTGAAAGTTTCAAACCGTGGTATTAAGCGGATTCTTGAGAGGACCGTAGGTGAAAACCGTGCCTCCTGGTCGGACAAACAAGATGATGCACTCTGGGCCTTCCGTACAGCTTACAAAACACCCATCGGGTGTACTCCTTACAAGCTTGTATACGGGAAGGCGTGTCATTTATCGATCGAGCTCGAGTACAAAGCCTATTGGGCCTTGAAACATGCAAACTACGATCTTCATAAAGCGGGTGATCACCGTGAAGTTCAACTCAATGAATTAAACGAACTTCGTGATCAAGCCTACGAGAACTCTTTGATCTACAAAGAAAAGACAAAGAAGATCCACGACTCCAAAATTAAGAACCGATTTTTCAACGTCGGTGACAGAGTCCTTCTTTTCAATTCAAGGTTAAAGATCTTCTCGGGGAAATTAAAAACCCGATGGACTGGACCATTCACTGTTGCAAAAGTATATCCATACGGGACTGTTGAGCTATCTCAACCCGAAGGTCCTAACTTCAAAGTGAATGGTCATCGTTTGAAACAACATTTTGGAGAGGACATACCATCCATGGTTGTCCCGGATCTCCAAACTTTCTCCATGGACCAATGAATTCGGGGATCGAGTCAAGCTAGTGACTCGGTGAACAAAAATTAGCAAAATATGGGTTTTCACCCATATCTCTGACTTCTTTCCACTTTCTAACACTCTAGTGTGGGGGAGTGGCCGTCCCCCATCTTTTGCAAAGTAAATATGTATATAAGTCTCAGTTTAAAAAAAAATGTTTGTATGTACATATAAATAAATAGAGTGAAAAATCAAAATGATATTTCCACAGTCAGCTTAGAATATTACCTTTTTCCGTTCAAAGAGTCGGCATAATAGCCGGGACTTTGAAAATATTAAGGACAATATTTAATTCTAAGTGTGGGGGAGGAAATTCTAGCGAATTTTTCAAAATTTTTCAAAATACTTTCTAAGTACCCCCATTTTGGCCCAAATTTTTCAAAATTTTTTCACTTTATCTCAAAATTTTTGTGGTTATCAGTCCGCCATGTCTAAACGACAAAAGGATTGGCTAATCCAGGAGCAAACGGCTCTTGGTAAATATATCTCAAATCCGTTGATGGCTTGCAATTTGCCCAAAATTGTATGGTATCTCAACTCACCATATCCAAAAAAAGTGAAAGAGTTGGCTAACCCGCAAGATTATGGCTTGTGGTAAAGGCAGTGGAAAAACCATAATTGGTAATCAGCTCACCAAGATGTTGACTTTGTCCATCAAGAGTTGGCTAGTCCAGAAGCAAACGGCTTTTGGTAAAGACAAATCAAATCCGTTGACAGCTGGTGGTTTGCACAAAATCACATGGTTATCAGGTGGACCATAGTTCTTACTTGAACTGATACATTTGGCTACTCCAGAAGTAATGGCTTTTGGTAAAGAGTTTCAAATCCATTAAGTTTTTCTCAAAAGATTGCTAGGGACTAGCAATGTTTTAGTGTGGGGGATTGATGAGTGCTCAAACAATCATCATTTTTACCTATTCTGAGCTGCCAAAACATCTAAAAGCACTCAAAATTGCATCAAAATAATGAAAATATCACAGGAATGTGTTTTATATGTTTCAGTTGCAAAATAATCAAAAATAGATGAAAAATGAACAAAGTTTGCATAATTGGCAGTTTCAGTCCCTCATCTTTCAAAAGTTGTCAAAACTAGTCCCTGGCTATTCTAAAAAACTTGAAAAAGTCACCAAAGGTCCTTTTTAATCACAAAGTTACATATTTAGTCCTTTGGTATAAAGTTTCATAAAATTGCAAGTTTAGTCCCTCAACTTTGAAAATTGACAAAAATGATCCCTGAGATATTAAAACTTTGAGAAAAACAAATTTTGTCCTTGTACTTCTCATATATGGCAGGAATGGTCCTTGGTTGGAAAGTTTGGTGTATTTACATAATTGGTCCCTGAAGTTTCAAAGTATGGCAGATTTAGTCCCTGGAAATTTTTAAAGTGAAAAGTCAACATGGTACCTTGGACTAAGGAAACTTGGCAGAAAATACCCTTATGTGAACTTTGGAATAATGCCACATCAGGTCCCTCATTTTTGCGGTATTTACAAAATTGGTCCTTGTGTTAATATTACAAACCAAACGGGTCCCTTAATATTAAACCCATCCAAATACCAAATCCAATCCAAACTAAAACATACCAAGCCCACTTCCCTTTTCCCAGCCCAACCTCAAAAGCCCAATCCCCTTTTAATACCACCAGGGTCAACGCTTGACCCTGTGGTCAAACCACAGTCAAACAAACACCCCTTTACCTCTCCTTCCCTCCCCAACACCACTTGCCCATCAGATCACCACCATCCCACCATCCCTGTCTAATCTACTGCCCAACCCACCATATATACCTAACAAACAACCACAATTAATGCCCCCTCCCACACACGCAAACTGAAGCAATTTGCAAATAGTATTTTGGCGCCAAAAACACGTGGCACCCTGTGGAGGAGTCTCAGTGATCCAACGGCTCAGGTTTATGATGGGATTTGTTCAGAAGACCAAAGGGAACCCTAATCCTCAAGTATAAAAGAAAGAGATTGCAAGGAGAAGAAGTAGTAGTCACTTACCTTAATTTTATGTCGAATTAATGTAATTTCAAATTCTAGTTGTTAGTTGTATTCCAAGAAGCTTGTAATCTATTTTAGTATTGTAATTTTTAACTTTTCTTAATCAAAATTCCAAGTTTTCAGTTAACAATTCAGTTTTTGTATTTCAATTTGCAATGTCCTTTTTAAAGCTTTAATAATGTTCTAAACCTAATATTATTGTATCATAAGCTCAGTTAGGTAATATAGATTAATAAGAAAACATATAAAAAAAATAACTCATCATTACAAACAACACAGGGTACCTTTGCATGAGACAGGAAGCTTTTGGAAGTTGCCTGCAATGGAGGGGCAAGATGGACTTTTACCTAGCTTATCTTTGATAAGCTAGGAGCTTGTTGCAGACAAAGAGGCACTAGTAAAAGCTAGTACAAGGTTTTGAGTTCTTATTTCAAAATTTCAAGTTTTATAGTGTAAAAGTTTATTTTTGTGTTTTTAGGATTTTAATGCTTCATTGTTGTTGAATTGTGTCTATTTATCTTTATTAGTCATAGTTAGACTTGTGGTAATCCATAGAATTTAGTCATATTAGCTCTAAGTAAGTTTTTCATAATTTGGTTATTTTGAGTGAAATTGTGATTTTAAGTATCTGTGGTTAGAATCTGTGTTTTTGTGCTTAAATCTGTTCTTGGTAGTGTATGTGATTAATCTGAAGCAAGCTTGTGGATTATAAAAGTGTAAATCTTTGAAAGTCAAGAAAATCAAGTTTTTAAGGCCTGTTTGGCATAACTGAGTTGGTGGAGTTCTAGGGTGATTCTGTGTTCAAAGATTGTTTGTGTATGCTACATTGTGTTATTACAGGTCATACAAATCATAAAAACCAGTGCTTGTTTAAAATAAAGTCAAAATCACTTTCAATCCTTCACAAATTATCATCTGTAAGGATTTTTGGTTCCAAACTCATCAAATTTGTTCACAAGTTGTTAAGGTTACTTATTTTCAAGTCCTTGTAGTCTAAAATAACATATTCAGTAAGGAAATCAAGATCGAAGTTCATAAAAGTCAATCTAAGTTTGTAATTTCAAAAAGTCAAAAGTTCATTTGTTTCAGAAATCCAAAACTTGGAAGATTTTTTGTGATTTTTGTGTTAAACTTGAGACCTTGATCTTTTCAGAAATCAATCTTTGTCACCTAGTCTTCAAAGTTCTACTATTAGCTTATTTTTTAGATTTTTCTACAAGCTTGTGCAACTGCTTATTTTGACCTGCAGGGCAAGTCTATGCCCTGTATACAGGTTCTAGACCATATTTCATAACCCTTTTCTAGGTTGATTAGTTGGACCCACCCTTTGCATTTTAGCTTTTTGAGTAGCTTATTAGTGGGGCTTAATAGTTCTGAGCTTATTTTGGGGTTCAGACCTCTGGCTTATAGCTTATTGATGTCTTAAACATACCCTGACCAAACATCCACACTGAGTGATCACTGGTGATCATTCAATTTGATAAGCTCACATCTAGCTTATCTGTGGGACTTAGCTTGTGCTTTTTGGCTTATTAAGAAGCTTGTCAGCTTAGCTTATTGGATCCAAGTTCCTTTTGGACTTCCAATCAATCCTGTGGGCCCCACATAGGGCTGCACATTGGCCTTTTGGCCTGTTTTGGTCTCAGTCAAACATACAAGTGCTTATTGTTGGGTATTGGCTTATTCCTGTAGCTTATTTAGTGGATTTAGCTTAATTTAAGTATAAACCAGTATCTTGTAGCTACTTGAACCATAGCTGTAGCTTTTAGCTTATTCCATAGCTTTTTACATCACAAAAGTCCATTTTCAAAAGTGTTTAAGGGTCTGTGTGGGTTTGGTGATCACACAGGGCTTATTCAAGATTATTTTCAAAAGTGGTTTTGTAAAAATGTCTTAATTTTGCTTATTAAGTGATTTTGTAAAAAAAAATCAAAAAAATAAAATAAATAAAAAAGGTGCAAAAAGTGGGGTTCGAACCTGGGACCTCAGACTCACAACAGACACATCACAACACCCCCTTCCAATTGCTCTAGGGCACCAGTTCCGTTATACCTTGCAACCCTTCTCCTTTTATAGTAGTTTTGGCTTAATTAGCTTATTTCCAACTGTTTGGCTTATTCCAGCTAGTCTGGATAAGCTGTTGCACCTAGCTTATTTTTCTTAGCTTCTTTATCAGTTAATATACTTCCCATAATTTTTCCATATTTTTCACTGTTCATCTAGTAATTTTTAGATTTAATTTTAATTAACTTAGTTTAAATTAAAAAGCCATAAATAAATTAGCTTTTGTACTTAAATTTTATTCCAGATAACTTTTTATAATTTTTCTAAGTTTTATAAGTTATTAAACCTCTGTAAAAATTAGTGTTGCAATTTTAACTTTTCATTTGCTAATTTTCACATTTAATTTAGTTAAACTAGCTTTTAAATAATAATTAAGTAATTAATTCATAAATAGCTTAAGAATTAGTTGTAAAATTATTTTTATAATTTTTTAGAATTCCTGAGATGGTTAATTAGATTTATAAATTTTTCTATAATTATTTAGTCATTTTAGTATTATTAGTAATTTAAATTAGTTTAAATAGTTTAATTAATATAATTAGTATTTAATTAATAAAAAAAAAACCCAGAAAAAGACAAAAACATTTCTTTTTAATTTTTATACTTTCTTCAAGTTCATTTAGAGGTTTAGAAAATAGTTTTGCAAGTTTTTAGTTTAATTTGTAGCCTTTGTCATTTTTAGTTTGATTTAAATTAGATTTAAATTACTTTTTAAATAGTTTTAATTAATTAATTAGTATTTAAATATTAAAATAATCAAGTTAATAATTTCATTTTCATGTTAAATTTTCTTTTTATTTTCAGTTTGAAAAAGTTTCACTTGCACCCCCTGTAGTTGTAAATTGTTAAATCCACTTTTCTCTGTCTGTAATATGCTTTTCCATTTGTGTATCTGTGATTATATCTGTATATCTGTTATTGTTAATATTATTCCAAATTATTCACATACCAAATAAACAGTAGCATAATCACTTCTCAATCATCTTTGGCTACTGTCCTCAGTGCCACTCATTCCTAAAACGTTTTCAAAAGCACCGTTGCAATCTCGCTGGGACATAACGACCCGAGGAAATACTATACTATTTACGGAGAATTGGCCTAAGCTGTCTTTGACTTATTTGACCTTGGTCAATAATATCTGACGGTTTAGCAACAACCAGTAATCTATACACCTTTGGAATGATCTGTCTTTCTTCTTAACGAATAAGACCGGAGCTCCCAAAGGTGATGAGCTTGGTCGGATAAAACCTTTATCTGACAACTCTTTCAATTGCTCTAACAATTGCTTCATTTCAGACGGTGCTAATCTATAAGGTGCTTTTGCCACGGGTACTCTCCAGGCACTAGTTCAATTTGAAATTCTACTTGTCTTACCGGTGGAAGACCGGGCAAATCTTTGGGGAATACTTCAGGAAATTCTTTGACGACCGGAACGTTTTCAAGTCGCTTCTCCTTCGACTTGTTTTCCGTTACATGAGCCATGAATACTTGACATCCTTCATTCATATACTACACTACTCTGATATATGAGATGATACCATATTGAGTTTTACTTTTGTCGCCATGGACAATGAGGGTTTCTTCATTAAGTGAAATGTAAACGGCCTTCTCGTCACAGAGAATCCTAGCACGGTGTTTGGATAACCAATCCATACCAACGACAGTGTCAAAACTACCAAGGTGAATAGGCATAAGGTCGATGGGAAAAGGTTTGTCTTGTAGGATTATGGTGCAATCCCGAATGACGGTGTTTGTGTTTAGTTTAGAGGGGGTTATGTTAAGAAAATGGGCAAATGTAGTTGACACAAAACTCTTATCTGCTCCGGAATCAAACAATACTCTAGCACTATGTTGATTGAGTAAGAACGTACTCGTGACAATGTTAGGGTTCAGTGGTGCATCTTCTTCTTTTAGCACATACGCTCTCCCTCGAGCATTGTTCTGCTGACCGTTTCCTTTCGAGCAGCGGTTCTTGAAATGACCCACTTCTTCAAAAGAGTAGTAGGTTAGAGTTATAGGCTGAAGGTTGCTTCCAGTGCCAGGGGTTCTGCAATCCTTAGTCTGATGTCCCACTTTCTGACAATTCATGCATTTGGTTGTGCAAGGCCCATTGTGGTGTAGCTTGCACCTGTTGCATTGGGTTTTTTGACCTTGGTATACTCTGCCTTTGGTAGTAGCATAGGCCCTTGCAGTTTCCTGTCTTTGGTTTTGTCGATTTTGGCGCTTATTGCGATTGTGATGGTATGGGTTGTTGTTTTGATGGTTATTGTTGTTGGAGTTGTTATTGCGATGATTGTTGTTGTTGTGAGTAGTTCATTTGTCGTCAAGCTTCCTCTTGAGCTCATTGTCGCATTTGACCTCTCGGTCCAGTAGCCTTTGGGCGATATTGATTACTACTTCTAGAGATGATGGGTTGGATGAGGTGACATCTCCCTCGATGCTTCGAGGCAAACCTTCAGCATACTTTTTCAAAGACTTTTCCAAATCTGGAACAATAGTAGGGCAGAATATAGCAAGCTCTTGGAAACTCTTGTTGTAGGTTTTGAGGTCATACCCTTTCTCCACTAGCTGGTTAAACTCATCTTCTAGTTTTCATCTCTCTACGTGGGCAGTACTTCTTCATTATTTTCCTCTTAAACTCGGCCCAATTGAGTTGGTATGCTTCTGTCAGTCCCATAGTTTGAGCAGTGGCATTCCACACGATAAAGCATCTTGCAAGAGGGTTCCAGTAGCAAAAGTGACCTTGCAATACTCGGTAAATTCACTCCTTTGGAAGAACGTTTCGGTACGTTCAAACCATTGAGCTAGTTCAGTCACTCCCTCTGTACCTTTGAAGGTAGTTGGTTGGCAACTCATGAAATCCTTATAGGTACACTTGCGAGGTGCAACTGCTACACTTTCTCCTGTTAGCATGCTAGTGCCACTATTGCGGACATTTATCGTTGCATGCTCTGCCAAGACTGCATTAACACCATCAGCAATTGCTTTCTGAATAACTTCAGGAGTCATAGTTAGTGCAGGTGTTGCAGTGGCAGGTGGTGCAGTTGTAGGTGGTGCAGTTGTAGTCACACGTTTAGAAATCCCACAATGACCACGTTAGGTTAGAATAATGCAAATAGTAAGACAATCGAGTGTAGGTTAATAATATAGCCATAATATTAAACCACAACAACTTAGTCAATGAGAATTATAAAATGATCAACTTTGGTCCGCCTCTGTAGATACAAGCAAGTACCATATCACGACGTATCTAAATCAAATCACAACACGCATGAAAACATGAATGATTGAGTTAACCAACATCTCACGAGACAATATATAAAAGAGAACCACAATGCATGTGAGTGCAAAGAAACAACCATGGAAACATAAATCAACATCAATATAGTACATCCACACAACATAAGATTAATAACTTGTTCAGTTGTTTTACAAAACATACAGATACAAGATTCTTTATTAATACTACATTGGTAGGCTAAGATAACTCCTAGCTATACTGACATATCCCTGATCTATGGTTCCCCTGGTGCACCATCTAGTCGGCACTGAAGATCCGCAATCACAGTCATCAAGGTCTCCACTGTCTGGTCTCTAGTCTTATCCCTAGCTTGGGAGTCTTCAACCATAAGTCTATGAATCTGAACCTAAGATCTAAGTCAGTCAAGCTCATAGTCGTCTCAATCACTATCTACATCGAAGTAGCATCATCTCCCAACACAGTAACGGTCTCAATAGCTTCCCCAAGACGAGTACCTACCTGATCGAAAGCTGCTTCCATCGCTAATTGGCCTATCACGAGGTTTTCCACCTCGTCCCCAAGATTCTCGATCTGCTCAAGTGGTAAGTCATCAAGAATGTCTACGATAGGATCAAGATGGTCCTCATGTCAGACTAATCTAGCTGCCAGCAAAGGTATGGTATGATGGATGGGTTCTTCGGTAATCAGAAGAATCCTCAAAGCAGCGGTAGATGAACTCTCCCCTAGTTCTGTAGCTCTCGGGGCTCCTTCCTGGGACCTCCAGTAATGGATAATCGGTAGCAAGAAAGACCATTTGCGAGCATTGAACCACTTGTGGGGTCGAGGATGAGCAGTGGCCTCAGCTGCGGCCTGGACATATGGGTCCGATGAAGATGGAACCAAGAGGTGTGCCCTTTTGCAAGATGGCAGAGGATCACTGTAAGCAGCTGGTGATGTTGATGGAATAGAGGATGGTAACGGAGCAATGGTAGTCTGATGGTAAAAGATAGTAGGTGATGGAGCTGGAGATAGTGGTATGACTTGAGATGGTGGTTCACACACCCTCTTTCGGGCAGTGTCCTTGTGAACAAGACCTCCCTCGTGTCGTCAGAAGAGTCGACCAAAGGGTTCTGACTCATAAGGATGGAGTCGTCGCACTCGCCTATGTCGGTGAATCGGACCAGGTGGTGAAAGTGGTGGTGCTGGAGGAGAAGTCTCCTAGTCAGATGCAGGTAACCACTGTTGGCTCTGCATATGCTAATCAGTAGCAGGTGACATAGGCACAACTGCTGGAGCAAATTCTGAAGTGGGTGACATAGGGTCCTCACTCTCTTAATCAAACGATACAGCGATAGGATGGGGATTTGAAGACATAGTACTGTAATAATCCTGAATAGTAAATGTAAGTTATTAATATAATCATAAACATGTTAGCATTGCTAAAACTCATATGATAGACAACATTCTTTAAAATGTTGGAAGTGTGTAGGCACGGAGGACATAAGGTGGTTATATTTTAAAATGGTCCATTTTGAAAATGTAGTTATAGTCCAGTGTTTAAAATACATCTGGTTCACTATAACCATGGCTCTAATGCCAATCTATAACACCCCCTAAATTTGAACAGCAACAGCGGACGACTAATGGGGTATTACTTAGAGGATCATAGTCATAATCATAGAAAACGACTCGAAAGAGACGTTTTAGAAATAAGTTTATCATTCAAAATACCAAGTATTCAACATACAACGGATGTTTCATAGTTTAACATAACATGATAGACATGTTTATTTAGAGTGAATGATAAAACATTTATTTAAACCCATGTTGGGTTTAGTGCCCACTCCGTACCTGAGTTCCAACTTTAGTTACCTGAGATAAACATGCTAAAAGTCAACAAAAGTTAAGTGATATTCATATGTTTAAGTTTAGAAGTTGAACACAAGATAAAAGTGATAATTTTATCGAATTACAATTAAACAAGTTAAAATCAAGTTTGTTATTGCATTAAACTCATGACACGCAACGTTTGACAGGCATAAAATGATGTATAGTACTTGGGCCCTCAGGATAGGTATTTGCCAGTAACCTATGAGTATGTTCAAATAAAGTGCGTTTGGTGGCTCATCCTAGCAAAACCATACGAGGATTGTCAGTCCCAAATAGATCTATCCACAATTATTTACGTTCACTCGCAAGTGATTAAGGTTCATGGTAGAGGGACTTTTGGCAATAAGCTACTTAAAATGTCAGGCATAGCATACAAATAAAAGCTTGTGTTCAAGTTTGAAGCATGTATCTCTCCATGAAATTAGTTTAAAAGTGGACTATGAACTCACCTCAGTAGTATAGTAGTGGTAGTATCGTAACTCAAACGAAGTAAGGAAACAGCTCCGACACACAACCTAAAAGATATGACAAGTTTTAGTGTTCGATAGTCTAAGTTTGGTTTTATCACGAATATTGATTATTAAAATGTATCGTTTGATACTTAACTTGTAACATTAAACATGTGTGTTTAAATGCCTGAAGTTCAAGAACAAAGTTATATATATAAATATAACTTGTGATTATGTTTTCTTTTGTCAAAGTAATAAGGTTTATGATCGAGGTTGACGTAGACAAATCAGAAGTTGGTAGACGATAAAATATGTTTTACGTCTTATGATTTGGTTAAGTGTTTATATTTTTATAAGTTACGAACGAGGTTGTCTGGATATAAGGTGTTTACGGAATTATTTAAAGAATTTTGGATTTGTGATGGAATGTATTAAATAAAATCAAGCAACTTAGATTCTATATAGCATGTTTGCACACCTTTACTTTGCATCCAGGTAATATTGATGTATCAGTTTATAGTTATTCATTGTTTTCAAAGGTTCTAAAAACATTACTCCATGATGTACAGGCTGCAAATGATCCCATTGCCCCTGTTACAGGATGAATGCAATATCCAGGTAATATTACTGGAAACCATATAGTTGAAAGTTACCCAAAGTCTAATTATGGTGCATAAACCTCTTATATCAGTTTTATTAAAAGATTTTGTTGATTGTTACCTTAATTCTAAGAAATAATGCATTAGTTATCTATAAGAAATAATGGAGAAGAAGTATTGTGTGTGTCAACCCAACCCGTCAAGCCCTTTTAAATTCGAGCCCTTTTGACATGTTTCCTTACCTCCTAACCCGTCTATTTTGTAGCCATTTACTGATTTTAGCTTTAGGTCAAATGCCTTATCGGCTTTAGGTCAAAGACCTTATCGAGACTACAAACAGTTAACACACTCGGTGGTGTTTCTTATAAAAGTTTGTAATTATATTTTCTGGCCTTTATGACAATGATAGAGCAGGAGCTTGCTTTCGAGAAAGTGAAACCAAAGGCCATTTTAGAAGAACTAAGATGCCTAAGTGATACATCAAATCCCAAAAGTTGGTATCTCCATTTAACAACAATATCAATAATGGAAACAATGGGATCCTACCAAAAGATCACCATAAATGGATCCCGACAACAATCCATTTAAGAGACGGAAAGAAACAGTTGTGATGACGGAACATGTTACTGAACAACTCTCACAAGTAACTAAAGGTGATAATTTATAAGTGATTTGTATCAAACAAGTATGCAAGTTGAAACTGGAAACAAAAAATGACTTACTAAACAACATTGGAGAGGTTGTTATAATAAATGTAAGTTTACTGAACTACATATTAGTGAGATTATCAAAAAGGAGCATTTTGTGTAGTTTTGTTTATCAAGTATGATTTCTATTCGTTGCTGCTTATTGATATGATTCTCCATTGATGCTTATTGATAGTAATTGCTTTTTCTCCACAAGACTTCTTATTTTTTCTATAAAAGGGTATTTTAATGATTAGTTATCAAGTCAGCCAAAGTTTTCAATTTTTTGCGAGACAAAGAGAGTTTGTGTTTTTCTTAGTTCTAATAGTTGTTTGAATGAATAGTGGAGAAGGGAAGTTGTTTTTTACTGGTTTTGATTTTGCCATCCAAATTGATATTTTCGCTGAGAAAATGTTATTTGGTGGTAGATCCTCAATGAAGAGCTAAACTAATTAAGGTATGTAAAAGAGGCATACTTTACATCGGTTCATTCATTTCTCATACACTTTTGTGTGGGACCTACAATATGTTAACTAACATGCTGAGTTAGTCCAACTTTAATCTACTATATAAGATGAAAATTGAAAAGCAAAGTATCATATCTAGGCTAACATATCAGGGGTGATTTGTAATACTCATATTCATATGTATATATTCATTACAAATACAATAATATGTGGATTCTATGTTCTGGTTTAGACTATTATAAAAGTTCTCTTCTAAAATAATTGTAATGGTGGTTACTTAGACTTTAAATATAGGAACATCTTATAGACTGGTGCTATTTTTAGATAATTAGCGAAAATGTTGGGGGTAACTACCTACTTTGTGTTTCAAGGAAAGAACCTCTTAAGAACAGCTAAGATTGGGGAGTCTCGGAGCATTACCCATGGCGGTGGCATCTTGGTTATGAACTCAAAGGAGTAATATATAGAGGGAAACAATCAAATGGGTCAAAAGGGTTCAAAATTTCTCGTAGTATATTTTTAATGCACACAACTTCCATAGTTCATAATTTTATTATTCAAGAAGATTATTTTTATAATGATAGTGGTAATTAATTACACTTAAAGCATTCATATCTTTTTCAAAATGGACAAAAACAAGTTAGCAAGGTAAACTCATCCTGAACTGGTCCGCTATGAATTGTGTTAAAAGATAATGGCTTCTTTTTGAACTGGTTTGACACATGATTATTTGATATTTGATGATGTATATACTTTTGTAGGATCTGATTTTAGTTGGACTAACATTGTTCCCCATGATTTATTTTGCAGATGTGATATTTAAGCTGCTTTCATGATTGATTTTGCAGACAAGATATGTAAGCTGCTTTCAAAGATTGTTTTGGGTGCAATTGAAACTCAAGAGACTTGTGGCCAAAAGGATCAATGCGAGGATTATCACTTTTCTGGTTTGATTTTGATCATTCTAATAAAATGGCTAATGAAAAATGTTCAGTATATGACACACTATTGGTGATTATAATACATTTATGTATTTTTTTGGGTAAAGGGGAGTAATCCTGCACCCTGGTAAATATATAAACCAAATAAACATTTAAGTACAATGGATATGGGTGAAATCCCATATCTCAGCCCATTACATAGGCGAAAAAGCTTGCATAACAAGACACTGCCACTTCTTAAAAACAAAGAAATAGACCACTACCACATAAACAAAACAAGACTATAAAAAGACCAACTACTTCCGACGCCCACCTTGGAGCTTGAAATCTTCATAAAATGCACCCAATTGCCCCGGAAGATCATAAAGTTGATCCGTAAAGTCATCATATTCATAACATTCTTCATGTTCTTGTCCTCCACATGCAGATGAGAAAGTAATCATATGCATATCAAATAGATTCACAGACTCATCAAACGGGATAAGAACCTCCTCCTCCTCACTATCTGAGTCGACAAACTCTCCAACCTTAGAAAATGGGTTGGATCTCTTACTTGCGGAAGTAGAAGGAGCTGAAAAGGAGCTAGGCATAGAGTTACCAACCTCCTTATCATAAAGAACACTCACAGGCGGATCATGCAATGTAGTATCATTAGTAGAAGAATTATTTACCTTACCCTCCATTGCACTTCCATCATCAACACGCATTGACACATCTACATCATTAATTACTTTCTCCTCCTCCATGCGTTTATCAATAAAACTCTTTAAGTCTCACATGTTAATATCATCGTTGAAGTATTTACCATCATCATTAGCAACCTTGGGAGTAGTATGTGGATTATCACTAACATCCAGTTTATCACTAGCCAAATTCACCACCTCATTAATAATAATAGGAGGGTTATCCTTTGGTATGGACGTAGGATCCTGATTGTTATTACTAGGCTTAGAAACGGGTCTATATATCATTTTCGGCTTACCAGAGACCCGAACCTTGTTAACGACCTTAGCTTTATGCTTTTCAGCCCCAAACCCATCATCCACACTCACATTCCAATTTATTTCCTTCCCTTTCTTTCGGCATTCCTTATCAACATGACCAAAAACATTACACATAGAGCAACGGGGCGGCATATATTCATACTCGATATCAATAGGAACAAAACGATGCTCTTTAGTTTTTGCAATAGGAATTGCCACAACAAGAGATTTGACAAATTCATTCACCGCCGAAATCTTGATGCGTGGGAATCGCACCAGGCTTTACATCTCAAGGGATCTTGAGAAGCTTACAACCCCCACCAAGCAGTGTACCTGATCGTTGTAGTATAGTATAGTGACAAGTACCGGGGGATTGATCGTTCAACTCAGGAATAGTGTCGTTAAGATTGAAATTAATCTAACTAGGTCTAAAGGTGAAGGATGATTCTTTTTGTATTTTTATATTTTATGAAAAGCAAGTAAAAATCTCGGGTATTGGAAGGAGGCGCGGAATTAGTTGCTAATCAACTAACCCAAAAGCTACTAATCAAACTAATATGCAAGAAAAATAAACTAAGGTTCTACAAGATAAGTGAAGCATGTCTACCCATGATATGTTACTCCTTGCTAGCTATCCAATTCTACCTATTGAATTGGCACACCTTGTTTTAATTGACGGGTTGTATTCCTTAATACTAGTCGTAGGGCCATGTACAATATTCCCTAACTCTATAGGATCCTACTTCACTCCTATGTCGAGCCGTTAGAAGCTCCTAACATGGGATCATTAGAATTCTCCTACGCATTAAATACAACCAAAAATCGTAGTACACCTCCGATCATGTTTCTTAAGACGTTCAAGCAAGTTACCAATGGAAGTCTGTCAGTTTTCTTAAGCCTAACATCGAATACAATCAACCAAACAAGAGACAATAGGAATCAAGAATTATAAACTAAACCAATTAGACCTATCGAAGTGTCACACCCTAATTGATGAAGATAGACACAAACATCAACAAGGAATCGATAAGATCTAATCAATTATATACAAGTTTCACACAATCATAAGTAGACACAAGGTGAATTAGCCAAGCATAATTAATAAAGAACAAGCAACAATAATGATAATTGAAGACATGAATTAAGATAGAATCATCAAACCATTACAAGATGTTTATGGAGTGATTGAAACCCTCTAAGTTGCTGAAAAAACACCTACCTAAACCCAGAAATCGACCTAAGGGTTTAGGGCTTAAAAAAAGTGAAGTTATGATGTTATATTTATAGGCAAATTTTCTGTCGGCAAGGCTTGATGGCGTCACCCCGTAAAGAGTGACAGCGTCATGACTAACTTTTCTTCACCAAATTGTAGATCTCTTCGTCCTCTTCGCGTGGGCTTTTAAATCACCTAAATCCGAGTTCGTATGCAAAAGTTATGACGAAAACAATATCAGCTACTCCGCACGCAAGTTGTGAAAAGTTAACACTTGACGGCCTACGTGACGCCTTCAGGAAGTCTTCTGGTCCATCACTCTTTAATTTTACACGTGACGCCCTTGGGTGACGCCGTCATGTCCCTAGTACAAAACTCTCTGGACCGTCACGGACTTTATCCACTTCCACCTCTTGTATTACTCTTGACGCCGTCATGTAGAATCTTGTGACACTGTCAGGTGCTGTTCCCAGCAAGGAAAATTAAGACTTTGCCGTTTTCTTCACTTTTATGCTCCAAAAACGTCCAAAATGCTTCCTTTTCCAGATTTCTCTCCAAAAGTACCTAAAATGACAAAAGGAACGATTTAGGGCAATATTTGATCAAATGAATTCAAATTCGGGATAAAATGACCCCCTAAAAATGGTTCATTTTTCGCCTCATCAAATCTCAACCAACACTCTAGCGTATGAATTCATACCCCATAATTTGAGACACATATTACTAGTGTGCTCATCTAGCATAAGAATCCGTCCAAGTTTAGCCGTGATCAAGTCAAGACCAACCTTCGAGTATGCTACAATGGGGACATTAAACAATTTAACCCATACCGGGACCTTCTTTACCTCATCTCTTATAAAATCAGGATTAGGATTCCAAACTTTAAGTATTAACGGAACAGACCGAATTCGCCAGGAACCAAAACTCAAAACATTATTCATACCTTCCTTGGTCGAGAATTGAAAAATAAAGAATCCCTTATGTATCATGACATGCATAAGCCCAAACTTTCTCCAAACATTACGGACAAAATTCTGCACAACCGGGAATGCAGGCCTTTGTCCAACAAAATAACCATATAGAGAATTTTCAAGTCGTGTGTAACAATTCGCAATTTCAGGTTAACTTTTATTCCCGAAAATTTCACTATTCAGTTTTTACTATTCACTTTTTACTATTCACTTTTTACTATTAATATCAAAAATTTTTATTTCATATTCTCGTAAGTTAAACTATTTTAATGATAATCCGAGAATTTCACACTCATCGGATCATTTCTGCAAAAATCACAAAGCCGTGTCCGAGATTTACTTTTAGGTTTAAACGTCATTCTAGCATCCCGATATGCCCATAAAAATCTATAAATTACAGAAATATGATTTTCTCTCATTTTAGGACAATTCCAAAAGTTTCGGAATTTTACGTTTTCCAGTTCAGCGTTTTACGCGAATTACGCGTTTTAGACCCGTGTTTCCAGTTTTTAGCAGGGTTTTAGCACCCAATAGAACCTACCACTCATTTTATATTTTATTATGGAGTATATTGATAAGTTCTAGCATATTTATAAGTTTCATATTTTTAGGATACCCGGTTTTACGTTTCGTGACTTAAAAACTTACGGTTAGCAATTTACGGAGTCAAAACTAGCTACATACTTAGGATATTATCATCCAAAGACCATGACTACTCATCTAGTCACCCTATCCATATACAAACCGACTTAGGAGGGGGGGAGTCACCATGTGTGGTTAAATCTTAACCATTGATCTCTAGGATGGTTACAAGTGTCTAAACTTCCATTATAAGCTTCCTAATCCTAAACTTGGTCTCCAAGTGTAGTAAATTTCCTAGTTACCTTCCTAACCTCCTCATTTTTAGTATAAAAGCATGCTCATGTCTTCCTTTCTTCACCACCAAAACGCCACACCATTAATTCCTAGCACCATGATCCTTTGATCTTCAATATACAAGTTACACTACAAAGTTCAAGGTCTTAGTATTCTCTACCTAGTTCTTAAGTTTGTTTGGTGATTCCATGGTTGAATTAGGAGCTACACAAGGTTACTAGGGCTGAAGTTAAATGGTTTTCACAAGGGTTATATCAAGGCTAGCAAGGGTTACAAGAGTTATGGTGAAGGGTTCACAAGCTTAGGTTTAGTGTCCTAGTTCTATACTTGACTTCCTTTCTTTAGAAAGCCAAAAGTTGTAAGCAAACCCTATCACACTTTCTTGCTCAATATCATTTTCATGCTCTTTGTGTTCCTTTCATGCTATATATGTTCTTGTTATTGTGTTCATGATGTTTAAAAATGGATAAAACAAGTATTGGTATACATATGTTAACTTATGACAAGCAAACAAGCAAACTAGTGATTTTTATGGAGAACCACGACCAAAATAGTATAACTATGATATTTGACACTTACTTACTGTTATAAAGGACTTCAAAAGGAAAACATAGCAATTTGAATCACCCAAAACGAGTACACGAGTCAAAAGATACGGCCATAAGAAGTTAGCGAAACCAAAACGGCAAAACTGCCTATACCCTACTGTTTTGCATTCTGTGTTTTTGAAAGTCACCCTTCTGGTCCGATTCATCAAAAAGTTAAAACACGAAAGTTGTCCGGAACGCCGTTTTCGTTCAGGAACAAAGAAGCTCGAGCCCTGAAAACACTTTCTGAGTGATAATTTTCTTCAAATTCTTAACAGCCCATTTTTAGACCAAAGTAACTATATAATGGTTATAATTAGATGAGACCAAGAGGTCTAATGACCTAAAGCCAAGACCACAACCATGGCTAAAGCCAAGGTTGAGTCTCAAGACCATGTTAACAATGACCAAGGTCACGGCAAAGCCACGGCTAAAGACCATATAACTTTTAAAGATCAAAACTTATATATATATATATATATATATATATATATATATATATATATATATATATATATATATATATATATATATATATATATATATATTATCAAATACTACAATAGTAGGGAGCCTCATGTGAGGAGTTCATTAAGTAAGCCGTCGAGATGAGTTGTGGATTTACGAATTAAAGTGTCATGGCTCCTCGAACGTTTACTCCATGGCTTCTGAATTATGTCGGCCCGAACGGTAGTAAGAGATATACAACCTATACATGTTTCATAGACTACTTATATTCAAAGACTTACACTATATACTAAGTACTACATCATGAACATTATGCATGACATATATAGGCAATTCTTCGTATTCTTAGACGTTACTCCAAACCTAAGTCGCAACGTTCTATTATAGGCTGCTCTTAGAGACTTTCGCGATTCGACTACCACTTTCATTTCTCAT
Source organism: Artemisia argyi (assembly GCA_030686995.1). NCBI lineage: Eukaryota > Viridiplantae > Streptophyta > Magnoliopsida > Asterales > Asteraceae > Artemisia > Artemisia argyi. The sequence goes on from CM060676.1 coordinate 93,422,771, forward strand.
TACATAAGCTTAAGGTGAGTCATAGCCCCTACTCTTTTCATACTTGTTTTAACTCTTGGGGGGGATACATGCTCAACTACTTGCTTACTTGTACAAATACTCAAAACATTTATACTTGATTGATTTATACTTGATTGTGTTATACTTGATTACATTATACTTGATTGTATTATACTTGATTGCGTTATACATGCTTGTTACACTATACTTGCTTAATTTAAATACAAGATTCGTATTTACGTGCATACATAATACTCTATTCTGTCGGAGAGGTATTGGTAGTACTCATGGGAAGATGCCCCCTACCCTTGTGTCTATACTTGACCTTGGATGTCGTAGTACTATTTGGGGAGAGGCCCCCGCCCTTGTGTCTATTCTTGACCTTGGGTGAATATAATCCGGTGCATTGTATAAACTATCTTTTAGCAGTGGGTTGTGAACACACAGGTTGCAAGTCTCTTATGGCGGGACCTGCAACTGAGTGGATTCACGATGCCTTTGCTGTGCGAATATTCTTTTAAGGCTTTTCAACTGTTTTAAGACAAACTCTATGAACTTACCAACCATTGTGTTGACACTTTAGCATGTTTATCTCAGGTTAGTAAGGCGATAGCTAGTACATGGAACTTAGAGTCAAGCTGCATATTCTGAAGACTTACGCTTTTATCATTTACCATTCAAAAACATTTTGTATACATTTATGTATCATACTTTGGAATCTCATGTTTGTAACTTTGAATTCATTAATCGAATGGTAACTTTTCAAAACGTCTCATTTAGAGTTCGTTTTCTATAACTTGTACTTTGTATTATGAAGTAGCACCCCTATGACACAGTCTTCCGCTGCGGTATTTTGGGGGTGTTACAGATTGGTACCAGAGCCTTGGTTATAGAGAACTAGGTTGCATTTAGTGCCTAGATTATAACTACTATATACGTTAAGACCTTCCTCTTTATTTGCCTTACACACACTACATACGGATACGCTTCTTGGTAGTTTTTGGTTTAGTTCCACGCTGTTAGATGATGTGACTTTAGTATTATAAGGAGCCCCAGAGATTAGTCGAATCATTAAAAACATGGAGCTCAGTAATAACTAATTATTTAACTTGATCTTGTGACAGTTCTTGTTTGATGAGACACAAGATTTGAGTTAAATAATATTATTGCTTAGCTTTAGGGATTTGATGACTTGATTATCTTACTATCGGCCTCAGAAGGCGGATTTTGTGTTGGAAATTCTTAAGTAGGATGATTTAGAATCTCCTTATTTAAATGGATTGGGACGCCTCTTCATTTAAATAAAGAAATTGTAAATCACCGAACCATAAGTTTATGAGACCTTACTTACATAAATTTGGACGCTTCTTTATGTAAGTAATGTGTTATAAATAAGTGGGCTTAATTATAGCCGATACAACTCCTTAACCAGAACCTTAGACGAATCAGAGTGAACACCACTATTTTAGAAATCCTGAAATCCCGAATTCTCTTAGACACACTGTAAGTAGTTAACATCAACTGAACTTCGGGACGAAGTTCTCCTTAAGGGGTAGAGACTGTAACAATTCGCAATTTCAGGTTAACTTTTATTCCCGAAAATTTCACTATTCAGTTTTTACTATTCACATCAAAAATTTTTATTTCATATTCTCGTAAGTTAAACTATTTTAATGATAATCCGAGAATTTCACACTCGTCGGATCATTTCTGCAAAAATCACAAAGCCGTGTCCGAGATTTACTTTTAGGTTTAAACGTTATTCTAGCATCCCGATATGTCCATAAAACACTATAAACTATAGAAATATGATTTTCTCTCATTTTAGGACAATTCCAAAAGTTTTGGAATTTTACGTTTTCCAGTTCAGCGTTTTACGCGAATTACGCGTTTTAGACCCGTGTTTCCAGTTTTTAGCAGGGTTTTAGCACCCAATAGAACCTACCACTCATTTTATATTTTATTATGGAGTATATTGATAAGTTCTAGCATATTTATAAGTTTCATATTTTTAGGATACCCGGTTTTACGTTTCGTGACTTAAAAACTTACGGTTAGCAATTTACGGAGTCAAAACTAGCTACATACTTAGGATATTATCATCCAAAGACCATGACTACTCATCTAGTCACCCTATCCATATACAAACCGACTTAGGATGGGGGGAGTCACCATGTGTGGTTAAATCTTAACCATTGATCTCTAGGATGGTTACAAGTGTCTAAACTTCCATTATAAGCTTCCTAATCCTAAACTTGGTCTCCAAGTGTAGTAAATTTCCTAGTTACCTTCCTAACCTCCTCATTTTTAGTATAAAAGCATGCTCATGTCTTCCTTTCTTCACCACCAAAACGCCACACCATTAATTCCTAGCACCATGATCCTTTGATCTTCAATATACAAGTTACACTACAAAGTTCAAGGTCTTAGTATTCTCTACCTAGTTCTTAAGTTTGTTTGGTGATTCCATGGTTGAATTAGGAGCTACACAAGGTTACTAGGGCTGAAGTTAAATGGTTTTCACAAGGGTTATATCAAGGCTAGCAAGGGTTACAAGAGTTATGGTGAAGGGTTCACAAGCTTAGGTTTAGTGTCCTAGTTCTATACTTGACTTCCTTTCTTTAGAAAGCCAAAAGTTGTAAGCAAACCCTATCACACTTTCTTGCTCAATATCATTTTCATGCTCTTTGTGTTCCTTTCATGCTATATATGTTCTTGTTATTGTGTTCATGATGTTTAAAAATGGATAAAACAAGTATTGGTATACATATGTTAACTTATGACAAGCAAACAAGCAAACTAGTGATTTTTATGGAGAACCACGACCAAAATAGTATAACTATGATATTTGACACTTACTTACTGTTATAAAGGACTTCAAAAGGAAAACATAGCAATTTGAATCACCCAAAACGAGTACACGAGTCAAAAGATACGGCCATAAGAAGTTAGCGAAACCAAAACGGCAAAACTGCCTATACCCTACTGTTTTGCATTCTGTGTTTTTGAAAGTCACCCTTCTGGTCCGATTCATCAAAAAGTTAAAACACGAAAGTTGTCCGGAACGCCGTTTTCGTTCAGGAACAAAGAAGCTCGAGCCCTGAAAACACTTTCTGAGTGATAATTTTCTTCAAATTCTTAACAGCCCATTTTTAGACCAAAGTAACTATATAATGGTTATAATTAGATGAGACCAAGAGGTCTAATGACCTAAAGCCAAGACCACAACCATGGCTAAAGCCAAGGTTGAGTCTCAAGACCATGTTAACAATGACCAAGGTCACGGCAAAGCCACGGCTAAAGACCATATAACTTTTAAAGATCAAAACTTATATATATATATATATATATATATATATATATATATATATATATATATATATATATATATATATATATATATATATATATATATATATTATCAAATACTACAATAGTAGGGAGCCTCATGTGAGGAGTTCATTAAGTAAGCCGTCGAGATGAGTTGTGGATTTACGAATTAAAGTGTCATGGCTCCTCGAACGTTTACTCCATGGCTTCTGAATTATGTCGGCCCGAACGGTAGTAAGAGATATACAACCTATACATGTTTCATAGACTACTTATATTCAAAGACTTACACTATATACTAAGTACTACATCATGAACATTATGCATGACATATATAGGCAATTCTTCGTATTCTTAGACGTTACTCCAAACCTAAGTCGCAACGTTCTATTATAGGCTGCTCTTAGAGACTTTCGCGATTCGACTACCACTTTCATTTCTCATTACATAAGCTTAAGGTGAGTCATAGCCCCTACTCTTTTCATACTTGTTTTAACTCTTGGGGGGGATACATGCTCAACTACTTGCTTACTTGTACAAATACTCAAAACATTTATACTTGATTGATTTATACTTGATTGTGTTATACTTGATTACATTATACTTGATTGTATTATACTTGATTGCGTTATACATGCTTGTTACACTATACTTGCTTAATTTAAATACAAGATTCGTATTTACGTGCATACATAATACTCTATTCTGTCGGAGAGGTATTGGTAGTACTCATGGGAAGATGCCCCCTACCCTTGTGTCTATACTTGACCTTGGATGTCGTAGTACTATTTGGGGAGAGGCCCCCGCCCTTGTGTCTATTCTTGACCTTGGGTGAATATAATCCGGTGCATTGTATAAACTATCTTTTAGCAGTGGGTTGTGAACACACAGGTTGCAAGTCTCTTATGGCGGGACCTGCAACTGAGTGGATTCACGATGCCTTTGCTGTGCGAATATTCTTTTAAGGCTTTTCAACTGTTTTAAGACAAACTCTATGAACTTACCAACCATTGTGTTGACACTTTAGCATGTTTATCTCAGGTTAGTAAGGCGATAGCTAGTACATGGAACTTAGAGTCAAGCTGCATATTCTGAAGACTTACGCTTTTATCATTTACCATTCAAAAACATTTTGTATACATTTATGTATCATACTTTGGAATCTCATGTTTGTAACTTTGAATTCATTAATCGAATGGTAACTTTTCAAAACGTCTCATTTAGAGTTCGTTTTCTATAACTTGTACTTTGTATTATGAAGTAGCACCCCTATGACACAGTCTTCCGCTGCGGTATTTTGGGGGTGTTACAGATTGGTACCAGAGCCTTGGTTATAGAGAACTAGGTTGCATTTAGTGCCTAGATTATAACTACTATATACGTTAAGACCTTCCTCTTTATTTGCCTTACACACACTACATACGGATACGCTTCTTGGTAGTTTTTGGTTTAGTTCCACGCTGTTAGATGATGTGACTTTAGTATTATAAGGAGCCCCAGAGATTAGTCGAATCATTAAAAACATGGAGCTCAGTAATAACTAATTATTTAACTTGATCTTGTGACAGTTCTTGTTTGATGAGACACAAGATTTGAGTTAAATAATATTATTGCTTAGCTTTAGGGATTTGATGACTTGATTATCTTACTATCGGCCTCAGAAGGCGGATTTTGTGTTGGAAATTCTTAAGTAGGATGATTTAGAATCTCCTTATTTAAATGGATTGGGACGCCTCTTCATTTAAATAAAGAAATTGTAAATCACTGAACCATAAGTTTATGAGACCTTACTTACATAAATTTGGACGCTTCTTTATGTAAGTAATGTGTTATAAATAAGTGGGCTTAATTATAGCCGATACAACTCCTTAACCAGAACCTTAGACGAATCAGAGTGAACACCACTATTTTAGAAATCCTGAAATCCCGAATTCTCTTAGACACACTGTAAGTAGTTAACATCAACTGAACTTCGGGACGAAGTTCTCCTTAAGGGGTAGAGACTGTAACAATTCGCAATTTCAGGTTAACTTTTATTCCCGAAAATTTCACTATTCAGTTTTTACTATTCACATCAAAAATTTTTATTTCATATTCTCGTAAGTTAAACTATTTTAATGATAATCCGAGAATTTCACACTCGTCGGATCATTTCTGCAAAAATCACAAAGCCGTGTCCGAGATTTACTTTTAGGTTTAAACGTTATTCTAGCATCCCGATATGTCCATAAAACACTATAAACTATAGAAATATGATTTTCTCTCATTTTAGGACAATTCCAAAAGTTTTGGAATTTTACGTTTTCCAGTTCAGCGTTTTACGCGAATTACGCGTTTTAGACCCGTGTTTCCAGTTTTTAGCAGGGTTTTAGCACCCAATAGAACCTACCACTCATTTTATATTTTATTATGGAGTATATTGATAAGTTCTAGCATATTTATAAGTTTCATATTTTTAGGATACCCGGTTTTACGTTTCGTGACTTAAAAACTTACGGTTAGCAATTTACGGAGTCAAAACTAGCTACATACTTAGGATATTATCATCCAAAGACCATGACTACTCATCTAGTCACCCTATCCATATACAAACCGACTTAGGATGGGGGGAGTCACCATGTGTGGTTAAATCTTAACCATTGATCTCTAGGATGGTTACAAGTGTCTAAACTTCCATTATAAGCTTCCTAATCCTAAACTTGGTCTCCAAGTGTAGTAAATTTCCTAGTTACCTTCCTAACCTCCTCATTTTTAGTATAAAAGCATGCTCATGTCTTCCTTTCTTCACCACCAAAACGCCACACCATTAATTCCTAGCACCATGATCCTTTGATCTTCAATATACAAGTTACACTACAAAGTTCAAGGTCTTAGTATTCTCTACCTAGTTCTTAAGTTTGTTTGGTGATTCCATGGTTGAATTAGGAGCTACACAAGGTTACTAGGGCTGAAGTTAAATGGTTTTCACAAGGGTTATATCAAGGCTAGCAAGGGTTACAAGAGTTATGGTGAAGGGTTCACAAGCTTAGGTTTAGTGTCCTAGTTCTATACTTGACTTCCTTTCTTTAGAAAGCCAAAAGTTGTAAGCAAACCCTATCACACTTTCTTGCTCAATATCATTTTCATGCTCTTTGTGTTCCTTTCATGCTATATATGTTCTTGTTATTGTGTTCATGATGTTTAAAAATGGATAAAACAAGTATTGGTATACATATGTTAACTTATGACAAGCAAACAAGCAAACTAGTGATTTTTATGGAGAACCACGACCAAAATAGTATAACTATGATATTTGACACTTACTTACTGTTATAAAGGACTTCAAAAGGAAAACATAGCAATTTGAATCACCCAAAACGAGTACACGAGTCAAAAGATACGGCCATAAGAAGTTAGCGAAACCAAAACGGCAAAACTGCCTATACCCTACTGTTTTGCATTCTGTGTTTTTGAAAGTCACCCTTCTGGTCCGATTCATCAAAAAGTTAAAACACGAAAGTTGTCCGGAACGCCGTTTTCGTTCAGGAACAAAGAAGCTCGAGCCCTGAAAACACTTTCTGAGTGATAATTTTCTTCAAATTCTTAACAGCCCATTTTTAGACCAAAGTAACTATATAATGGTTATAATTAGATGAGACCAAGAGGTCTAATGACCTAAAGCCAAGACCACAACCATGGCTAAAGCCAAGGTTGAGTCTCAAGACCATGTTAACAATGACCAAGGTCACGGCAAAGCCACGGCTAAAGACCATATAACTTTTAAAGATCAAAACTTATATATATATATATATATATATATATATATGTTATCAAATACTACAATAGTAGGGAGCCTCATGTGAGGAGTTCATTAAGTAAGCCGTCGAGATGAGTTGTGGATTTACGAATTAAAGTGTCATGGCTCCTCGAACGTTTACTCCATGGCTTCTGAATTATGTCGGCCCGAACGGTAGTAAGAGATATACAACCTATACATGTTTCATAGACCACTTATATTCAAAGACTTACACTATATACTAAGTACTACATCATGAACATTATGCAAGACATATATAGGCAATTCTTCGTATTCTTAGACGTTGCTCCAAACCTAAGTCGCAACGTTCTATTATAGGCTGCTCTTAGAGACTTTCGCGATTCGACTACCACTTTCATTTCTCATTACATAAGCTTAAGGTGAGTCATAGCCCTACTCTTTTCATACTTCTTTTAACTCTTGGGGGGATACATGCTCAACTACTTGCTTACTTGTACAAATACTCAAAACATTTATACTTGATTGCTTTATACTTGATTGTGTTATACTTGATTGCATTATACTTGATTGTATTATACTTGATTGCGTTATACATGCTTGTTACACTATACTTGCTTAATTTAAATACAAGATTCGTATTTACGTGCATACATAATACTCTATTCTGTCGGAGAGGTATTGGTAGTACTCATGGGAAGATGCCCCCTACCCTTGTGTCTATACTTGACCTTGGATGTCGTAGTACTATTTGGGGAGAGGCCCCCGCCCTTGTGTCTATTCTTGACCTTGGGTGAATATAATCCGGTGCATTGTATAAACTATCTTTTAGCAGTGGGTTGTGAACACACAGGTTGCAAGTCTCTTATGGCGGGACCTGCAACTGAGTGGATTCACGATGCCTTTGTTGTGCGAATATTCTTTTAAGGCTTTTCAACTGTTTTAAGACAAACTGTATGAACTCACCAACCATTGTGTTGACACTTTAGCATGTTTATCTCAGGTTAGTAAGGCGATAGCTAGTGCATGGAACTTAGAGTCAAGCTGCATATTCTGAAGACTTACGCTTTTATCATTTACCATTCAAAAACATTTTGTATACATTTATGTATCATACTTTGGAATCTCATGTTTGTAACTTTGAATTCATTAATCGAATGGTAACTTTTCAAAACGTCTCATTTAGAGTTCGTTTTCTATAACTTGTACTTTGTATTATGAAGTAGCACCCCTATGACACAGTCTTCCGCTGTGGTATTTTGGGGGTGTTACATCGTGCACTAATCAATTCCACTTGTTCCTGCGGTATAACCACATCAGCCAAGGAAAGATCAAACCCACCTTCAAGTGTACTATTTTCGATTTGAGTATGATTTCCCTTAGTAATAGAACCCATACAAATAGGTGGAGTAACAACATCAGAAGACGTAGGAATATTGTTGACATCCATTGTATGACCAGCAGCAACATGGCTATCCTTCTTAGCATCTGAAGTGTTTTTTGAACATTCCACCTCATAATTATACTTATTATTATCCATGACAGCCGCAACATGAGCATCAAGACCCTTAGATGGTGCGTTGTCTTGTACACTACGATAAGGCTTCCTAGGTTTACCATCATTACCCAATAATTTACCATCAATGCTCTTAACCCGTTTAGCCAAATCACTCAACACCGACCTGATATTACAATATGACACCTCAGTAGTTTTATTCAAAGTGTTGAGAAAACCTTTCTCCATCTCTCTAAACCCCAAAGCAAATCAATAAACAAAAATTCTAACCTTACGGCAAACACAAACCCTAAAAAGAGCTTGCTGATCGTTAAGCACAATATGAACACCACACAAAATACTTGGACCCTGAATTTAAAAACCCAAACAGGTTTTCGAATAATAATGATCACAGCAGCAGCAATCGCAAGTCAACCACCAAACCAATAATACCTTGCTCGCTAAAACCCAGAAACCCTAAAAAGAGTTATCGAATAATATTGAAAGAACAATAGCAGCAAGGGAAACACCAACCAATATCTGATCGCATATAAATATATATGATAGAATCGATTGAAACAACCCTAAATAAATAGGGAATTAACAACCGACCTAATGGAGAAAAAGGGATAAGAATGAGATCAGGTTCAGAAGTCGACCACAAAAAAACCCTAACAATCAAATAGAACCAAACAACCCTAAACCAATGATTAAATTCAGCAGAGATGATAAAATAGATGATAGAACTCACTATATTAACAAATCGTTTGAAGAAAAACAATGATAGAAGGTCAGATTTGGAGATCGTTTGGTATAGGTTAGGGTTTCTTGTTTGTCGCCACTCTAGAGAGAGAAACAGGGGTTTTTTTTCCTTAACTAATACATTTATGTATTTATCTTCTTCTTCTTCTTCTTCTTCATCTTTTTATTATTATTATTTTTTTGTACATTTTTCTCATTAAAGTTACTGTTGTTATCTATTTACATGTTATGTCATGGAGATATACTTGTGTTTGTCATGTTGAAAACAAATTGTAGCAACTATATGTACTTTTCTTGCATGCGATAAACATAGTTAGTTTACATTTTTATTTTTATTTTTTTCAAAGGTGTATCGAGTATTTTACATCCTTTATTATTGCCGTTTCAAAGAGTAAATAACAAGAAATGTTTAAAAGTGTTGTGTTGTAAAAAAGACGTCAACTACAATAACTCTACAAGCAATGTTGTCTATAAAGAAGTTCTTCATAGATTATCGAAATGGTAGTTTGCACCACAAGTTTACAAAATTGAAAGTTTTAACCCTTCGTTAGTAATCTTTTACAAACTTAGTCCAAAAGTTACCAAATTCAAAGTTTAGCATTTTTATTTTATAAATGTGTTTTATCAGCTTATTAAGTTTGTACAAACTGCTTATTTCCAGAAAAGTGCTTATTTTGTGCTTATGGGCCTTAACGAGCCAAAATAAAACCCCGTTAAAGATTTTTGATTAGTTGGGTTTAGCAATCAAGTGGGCTTGGTTTTGGGCTCATCTAAGGGTTATGAAAACATACCAAGTGAGCTTATTTGACCAGCTTATACGAATAGCTTAAAAATTAGCTTTTGAGCTTTTAAGCCCAATCGTTATATATTTAAGTTTTAAAAACTGTCGCGAACGTATTTTACTTTGGGATTCGAATGTTCATCAAATAAGCTCAACATGGTGATTTTTATACGTAGCCTCTTAGTTTAGCATGTGAACTAATAGATTAAGTTTTAAAATGGGTGTGTTGTGTGTCACGTTTAATAAATACGAGGGCAAAGTGACGTGACTTAGGTAGACGTAAAAATAGTTTCAAGTATTCAAATTATTCTGTGTTTTAATAATATTCGAATGGGTTCAATGTGATTTAGAAACGTGTCATGAAAGTGCCTCATATATATATATATATATATATATATATATATATATATATATATATATATATATATATATATATATATATATATATATATATATATATATATACATACATAAATATATATATATATATATATATACATAAATATATATATATATACATACATAAATATATATATATATACATAAATATATATATATATATACATAAATATATATATATATATATATATATATATATATATATATATATAGGGATTTGGTTGTAGAATAGCAATGTACTTTTCCAAATGTCCCGTTCTAGTACGTGTACTTTTTTTAAGTTTTAGAATAGCAGTGTACTTTCCATAAGTGTCCCGTTCTGGCACGTGTACTTTTTTTAAGTTGTAGAATAGCAATGTACTTTCCATAAGTGTTCCAATTTGGTACGTCATACTTTCCATAAGTGTTCCTATATGGTACGTCATCCACGTACTAAATTGGAACACTTATCGAAAGTACATTGCTATTCTACAATCTAAAAAAGTACACGTACCAGAACGGGACATTTATGGAAAGTACACTGCTATTCTAAAACTTAAAAAAAGTACACGTACTAGAACGGGACACTTGGAAAAGTACATTGCTATTCTACAACCAAATCCCTATATATATATATTACGATTCTTTGTGGTACCTCGAAGATGGTATATTAGGCATTTTATATGTTGAATAAAATGTATATGTTGATAATGGATTTTACGAAATAACGAAACAAAGTAAATGTGATTCAAGGCTATAATTCAAGACAATAAAATGGAAAGAATTGAAAAAGGAGAAATCGACTCACTCCACCACAATGGTGGGGTTTAAAACGCGACCTAGAGGCTGAGGATTGCTAAGACAATTATGTGGCTCGATTCTTCACTCGACAAAGGATATAGGTTTTGTTAGTCCTTTAGCTTGGTTCGAAATCCTCCAACCTTTTCCAAAGCTACGCGTGCTCAGAAACTAGTAAGACTTAGAATATTTTTGGAGTGTATGCATGAACTCAAATGATGGCACATGATGAAGGTGGTACGAGGTTAGTAGAAAGGTAATAATGAAGTCAATGAAGAGTTAGTATTAGAATCGTCCTTGTGTATTTCGCCCAAAGAGAAAGAAACAAAATGGGATCATGGTTTGTTGTTTGCTACTAGTTTGGTGTATTTCGAAGGTCAATTCCTTTTAAACGTGGTTGACATTATTTGTGTGTATAAGTTACCATTATGATGAATGGGAGTGATGATCGTGTGTCCTTGTTAGAGATCCAAGAGAAATAGAACAAAACATGATCATGGTTGCTCGTTGTTACTCATTTGGTGCATTAACAAGGTCAAACAATATTAAAAACATGGTTAATGATGAGATATGGCAGGTTTGGAGTTGTTTGGAGGGTGTACGAGACACAAGGCTAGCCAAAATGGTTTTTTTTTAGTTAAGTTGGTATAGTGAAAATTGAGCTCAGCTTTGATTACTTTTGAACTAGTAAATGATCGAGTTAAGAATATGCTTTGTCACGTTTGATTCTCAGCTGGGAGGTTTAACAAGTCGTGTAAAAAACATTAACATGAACGTAGATTGGGTGAGTTTTCAAGTTAATATTTATATGTTTTTGGGTTAAATTGGCATGAATAGTAACGGGCTAGTAATTTAGTTGAGCCCAATGGTTAAATAAAGGTGCGTTGGGTTTACTGTGGGCATTGGGCCGTGGCCCAATGCTAATAGTTTGCATTTTGTTTAGTTTTTCGTGAACCCGAAACATTTAACGTAACTTGTTTTATTATTTCATGATTCGTAAAGTTATAAATGGTACTCGTTTATTTTACTCGTGATTATTAGACTATCAAGGTTCGTGTGTGACCATCGTTCCAAGGTAAATGGCGAATCACAAATATCACTGTGATCGAAAGTATTATAGCATGAATAACAAAAAAAAAATTGTTACTAGTAAAAATGGTTATTAAATAACGTAATGATTCCTTATTCATTAATCAACATTTACTATTCATGGGGAAATTACGAGAGGCTACATGAAATCCCATATCTCAGCCCGTTACATAGGCAAAAGAGCTTACATAACAAGATACTTCCTTTCCTCTAGTACAAGAAATAAACCACTAAACATAAGCAACCATGACAACTAGAAAAACAATAAACTACTTCCTAACACGATCTTGGGGCTTGATATCATAATAATCATAAAAGCGCCCAATTGTCCTGGTAGATCGTAGACTTGATCCACATAGTCATCATAGTAATAGTAATCTTCAAGCTCATGTCCACCCCTTGTCGAAGAGAGGAATTCATAGGCTTATCAAATAAATTCCCTAACTCATTAAACGTGTTAACAACCTCTTCTTCCTCACTATCAGATCAACTATCTCACCAACCCTAGAGAACGGGTTAACTCTCTTAGTAGAAGAAGTAGATAGAGAAAAAGAAGACTAGGCTTAGAAGCCCCAACCTGCTCCTTCTCTTTCAGATTACTCACAATCGGTACTTGTAATGCATTACCACTCTTTTGCGACTCATTTTCTTTCGCTTCTACTGTACCACCAGATTCCACATCCTTGTTCACTTCATTAGTATGAATACTACAATCATCTGTATCATCGATACTAAGAGCATCAACCTGATTGGATGTAGCAATCTTCGTTCCACTCGTACTAGCCACATCAGCAACCTTTTTCTTATTAACATCCACTTTCTTGGGTTCAGTAGGAGGCGCTTTGGGTCGATACTGAAATTACTTACCCACAACATGCTTAGTATAACCTCCTTTACCATGACTAGTTTGACAAGCATTCTTCCCCTTCTTCTTGTTATTAACCGTTTGGAAACCATCACTAGTCTTATCCTTACTAGTTGGAACATTAGGTACCACATTAACTTCATTACGAACCACCTCTTTAACACAGTTTGGGCAATTAATCTGATCATGCCCAAAAACTTTGCATACACCACAATCCGGAGGTTTCCATTCGTATTCAACCTTAATGACAGTCGTAGTGAAACCAGTATCATCCTTCATGGGGATAGCCATAGTAACTTCGCGTTTTAATTCAGCATCTGATGATAATTCAGCAAGAGCATGAGCAAAACTAATATGACCCCATGAATCAACACACATTGAGCTTGTAAACGCATCTAACATAATTGGCTTACCAACCTGTATAGCTATCAAGCTCAAACCGTATTCAGAATATGCAAGCAATGGCCCATTGTGCAATTTAATCCATGCGGGGACTCTGGTTACCTCACTCTTAGTTAACGACACATCAAGAGTCCATTTAGTGAGAATGAGAGGTAAATTACGGATTATCCAAGGGCCCCGTTGAAGAACATTATCAACACCCCTCTTTAGAATCGAACTTAAAGAGGAAAACACCAGCTTCATTTTCATAAGTTTCTTCAAACCAAACTTACCCCACGTTTAAGTGACGTAGTTTTGAACCAATGGAAGGCAATATCTTGCCAATAAAGAAAACCAACAAGAGTATTATCATAACAGTTCAAAACACCCTCCATAGCAGCCTATGGAAGTAAAGTGTCATGGTTATCAATACGAATTTCATTTCACCAAAGGACAAAAGTTAACCTTCCTAGTGACCCTTTTCGAATTTAAACATTAGCAAAAGAATAAGTACCTATCACGTTAGCACTTGTGTTAGAACTAACCACATTACGGCTGCTATCCGCATTCGTGGTTTTAGGCACTTTATCACAACCAAACACATTAGAACCAGACTTTGAAGCTTCCTCCGCGTTCTTATTCGCAACACCTTGCAATGCTTCCTCAAATGTCTTGCAAGCATCCAAAACGACCTGATCAGTACCGTTCATATTGCCCTCTTCACTTAGGCCTAAATTGCTTACAAAAGTATCATTAGAGAAGACCTATGTAGTTATCTCGATCAAATTTCAAATATGGTTCAAAGACCGAGATTTGAAATAGCTGTTATCGCGGTGAGATATCGGTTTATATACGTATATATATATATATAGAGATATATATATATATACGTGTATATATATATAATATATATATATATATATATATAGTATATATATATATATACATATATACGTATA